>JAOTAV010070321.1:0-13594 GCA_026546445.1 Cyclargus thomasi | reverse complement strand
TATTTTTTTTATATGCGGCTTACTTTTTTTTTTAACGATCCACTAAATATAAAATTTCTTTTGAGACACCTTGTATATTTATCAACTAATTGATTGTTTACGGATTAAGGGGCCCTATAAAAAATAACTATTCTGAATACCGACCACTTGGTCGGTATTCGGGAATTTTGCACGTTGTAAATGAAAATAATTTTCTATTATTCGTCTTGTTCTGTGAGTGTTTTGTTCTCATATACTGATTTTATAAAAGATATCTTTATGTAATACACTTGTATCCGACCTATGATTTTTTGTAAAATTCGTTTTAACGTGCGCTCTTTTTCGGTTTATTTCAAATTCATTTTCAAAGACCTCTCTTTTTTTAAAACCTAATACTTTAATGTTTATTAGAGATATTTGGAAAATTACAATATGTTAGATTTTTATAGGTGTATGTGAAATAGAAACACGCTAAACGTTTCATATAAATTTCGGTTTAGAGGACTTATTAGACAAATATGGAATTTGTCGGAGTCTGGATACGGTTAGTTTAACACGTCCGTGTTTCAGTCCTACTACGGTGCCTTTGCAAGTGTTCATTTCAGGTGTATCATCATGAATGATAAGAAAAGGCTAAAGCATTATTTTTGTGTTGGTAAGTCCATTTATCGAGGAAAGTTATAAGCTATATAACATTACGCTATATGACGAATAGGAGCTGAGCAGTAATCAAAAAATGTTGTAAAAACGGAATATAATTCAGTTATATATTTTGTTAGGTATCATAATAAAGTTTACGTTTAGATTCTTGCGAGTCTAATTTAAATATAAAGGAGATTATTTTGGTATAAATTCCTAATCAATGCTGGAGTAACATTTAAAATTGTGTTTTTTTTTTAAGAATTTTAACTCTATTTCTAGGTCATAAAGTTGATTTTACAAGGTAAGAATTGGCTGGTCGGAATCTAGCTACTTAGTGGTCGGATACACGAATATTTGTAGTCAGTTGGTCGGAAAACTGTGCTTTCAGTTCATTTACTGTCGTAACAATTTAAATACGAAAATATACATATATAAACCATTATAAGAGACTGAAGAGAGAAGGGAAGAGATATGTATATATTTTCAAATTTAAGCTTGTGACCTTTCAGAAAATCATATTTCTTAATGAAGTTTAGAGGATTTTCTTTATCTTTTGAAGGATTCATTTAGCGACATCAGTCGGTAGTCGGTATTCGGCGCCATTGTTTTATAGGATATATCAATGAAAGCTCTAACCTGATTTCATCTAGATTTGGGAAGACACTGTATGTTTGCACCAATTTCTTTGGGAACCTGTCAGAAAGATGCTCGAGGATGTACGAGCCCATGCCAGATCCAGTACCCCCAGCTATTGAGTGACACAGCACAAAGCCCTAAAATATAAAGAAAAATCGTGTGTAACCATAAAAAAACAAGTGATTAGTTCAACACCATTCAGTTGTATTTTTAGAAAAATAGAGACATTTGCTTTAAAATTAATAGTAAACCCATTCTAATCAGTTACCATCTTCAGAATATCTGCATTATTTCTATTTAAAATGTTGATTGCGGATGTTGTAACAAAATACAAGTTATCCTAACATACCTCCAAATTGTCACTGCCGTCAGCTTCCCTGTTGATGATGTCGAACACCTCTTCATTCAGTTTCTCACCCTGTGCATACCCTGACGCCCAGTTGTTACCTGCCCCTCCACCATGTTTAGATAGGTACACATTCTCTGGGTTGTATAACTGAAAACAGTAATGTAGTTTAAAGTTTTATTTTAGTGTGAAAGAGTTGAGAGGATCTTCAGTAGTCATGTTTCAAAAGTTGGAAAGACAGCTTAGCTTAGGGCCATTGCTAACTAGCCTGAGTAACTATGACCATATCTAAATCTATATGTCCATAGTTACTAACAATATAAAAGGAATAGTGAGTCTGTCTGTCTGTACCTCTTTACGCCAAAACTGCTGAACTGATTTTTGCTGAAATTTGGTATAGAGACCCTTTGAGTCCCGGGGTAGGACAAAGAATGCATTTTTCCGGAAAAATGTACGGTTACTGCGAGACAAACGAATTTCAGCCCAACGGACATGCAAGCATTATTTCGTTTAAAATATATTATTACATTATAACAAACATACTAAACAACCTATACCTTTGCATATGGAGAGTTCATAATAGTGTGAATGACACGAGGCTCAAGGTCAAGCAGCACAGCCCGGGGTATATAGTGATCATCATCAGCCTGATAGAAGAACACATCCTTGCGGTCAGATCCCGCCGAAGCGAACTCCTCTAATATCCCTTCCGGTGATATGCCATGTTCCATACATAGCTGTTTCCAAAACTCGAAGCCAACTGGAACAGTAAAATTGATTTTAAATCGAATTGAAGCGCTATAAAACCGTTTATTATATATTCAAAAACAAATAATTACTTTGATTTCCACATTGCCCGAGTTGAAGAGTTATCATTTCACTCGGCATTTTGAATGATTTTGTTTTTTCTTATATTTAACCAGAATTGCAATATATTTACGCTAGCATTAATAATTTTAGAAAACATAAAAATTTAAGTTTGTTTGGTTCAAATTCGTTTGACAAATTTGACAGTTTTTTTTATAAATTTACATTCCTCATCTTCGCTTTTCACTTCTTACAAATTTTTGCCACACCACAATTTAGTCATGAATTTATAAACTCATAAGACTTTTATAAAATTCAGGAGTTATGACTTCAGCAATAAGGAGTAAGACAAATAACTCAGGAGTCAGGAATAATGAGCTGATTATTATTCATGATTAGTATTAGTGAAACGTCATTCATATTTAAATTCTTAGCACCTAACAAGAAAATGCTGTCGCCTGTCAACGTCAATTTATATTAAATAGTTGTCAAAAAGTTTTAAAAACTCTTGTTTTTTGTTTTGCACATAACTAGTAATTTTAATTCTTGTTTTTTATGATAAATTAAATATAAAAAGTGTTGAACACCCAAAAGTGGAGAATATCTCATAATCATTTTCCTCAAACTACTCTAGAATTGCTCAATGCAATTTGCTGCCTACGGACGGTCGAGGAATTTCAATGAATATGGGCGTGTTGTAATGTTGCAATCGTTCATGTAATGTTCTCACGATATTAAATAAGGTTTATTTAATATACTTCTGCCATGCTTATAGAACCACATAAATATTTTTATTACAAAAAAATCAAACAATGAAATCTGCCTAGTGTTTTGTTTACAAATAATATAGATTGATAATAAGTTTTTTCTACAAAAGTTTTATTCAACATAATTCACGATGCCGCGGAAATTGTTGAAGTTTCTGATAGTGTTTGACAACACCTCTCTTCTTTATTTTCCTGGACAATTCCTATCAGGAAAAGTGCTAATGGAACTGCAGGATGATACTCCAGTTCTAGGTATGTAAGTCCAAAATACTAGTAATAGTACTGTAGTGTATTAGTAATAGTACTACAGTACTTTTATTATTATATTTATTGCAAACATGCAGTACTATAATCCTTAATAAATATATTTAAATTTATTATATCAAACTGAACTTAGTGTGGGCTGAAAAGGTCAGATTGCCTTTCCAAGTTAGTTAAGATGTGGTAGACACAATCTATAAGCTAAATATAACCTTAACCTCTAATCTGGAGGTCTTTTCATTTTTAACTAGTGTTAGAAGATAATAAACTTATTGATGATTGTGGCTAATCAACACAGATTAAACTACTTGTCACTCAAATGTCAAAACTTGAACTCAAAAGCATTTCATAAATAAATGTTATTAACTCTTTTGAATTTAAAAATCTTGTAATTTATACTTACACTCTCCTAAATTCTCTGTTGTGTATACAAATGATGTTGTTGCAGGTCTTCATTTCCATGTTATTGGTGAAGGTGTTGTGAGGGTTGGATCTGGTCGTCATGAGAGACTCTTTGATAAGGAGAACTATATTGACTTTAGAATGAGACTGCTGGGTGAACCAGGTATTATAAAATCATAAATTATATCAATAACCAGAACAAAATAACTATCCCATTTTTACTATTTTTGGGGAGATATACATATATACATTTAAATAGTATCAAGTACAGTACAGTAGGAATTAACCTTGTCAAGACTATATTCCACAACAATACACAAGTATAGTTGGCTCAAAATTAAGCTTGGGTACTTTTTTACTGTACGACTAGAGTAAGTTTTCCATTTCTTATTAAGTAATAATTATTATCCTTAGGTTACATTTTTCAGTAGTTAATTTTTGTTTTGATATAACAGGGCATGGAGCATCGGTCCTATCTCCGGGCATCCACAGTTTCCCTTTCAAGCTTGGTCTGCCTCTGGGTCTGCCTTCTACATTCCTCGGCACCCATGGCTGGGTCCAGTATTACTGCAAGGCAGCACTCCGAGAACCTAACGGATTGACACACAAAAACCAGCAAGTGTTCATTGTCATGAACCCCATTGATCTAAACTTGGAGCCTCCAGTATTGAGTGTAAGTATTTTTACAGTTATTCTCCATCCTGTCATAGACGGTAAATAGCTAAGTCTATGACAAATATCAAGTTGATTGGTTGCTTTATTAGGATATAAAGGAAGGACAAACAAACATACTTTCTCATTTTAAATAGTAGTATTATAAATTATAATTATTACCTAAAATATTAGAACTGCAACTTCTTTTGCAATGCAGAATAATTAAATGTCTCAAAGTACAGTCATACCCAACTTAACACTATCCCTTTTTCGCTTTAAAGCGAATTTTAAAAATCTCTCTAATACAGGCCCTGTCTATGTAACTGCTATGTAACTATGTAACTCCATGATCGCATCTTTGACGGTCAACACAAAACGGATGAATAAAAATTTTATGAGAGGCTTTTAAAACTTTGTTTTTAACAAAAGAGTCCAACCATGAACCTACATAAGTAGTTTCTTCAGAGCCCTTGTACTTCTCCCAGTTCTGTAAAAACATAAATTTTAGATTTAAATAATTGTAGACCAATACTGTCCAAAAAGTTAATCATTGCTTTTCAAGCTACCTGTAGAGAATTAACTATTGTCAATGGTAACATCCGAGATTGCCATAGGTATGTTTGTTTCAAATTAAATAAATAAGCCGGGCTCCTAATAAAGAGGTCACTGGGCTGTTATGGTCAGCGCAAAATACCTTCATACAAATTTTGACTTTTTATAAAAAACTACATGTGCCAAGTTACGGCGAATGAACTGCAGACATCTATAAACTTATTTTATTGCAGCAAGAGTTCTCCCTCAGCGTGGACCACAAGTTGGGTGTAGGATGTGTGGGGGGCGGGACCGTCTCGTGCACGGTGAGCGTCGACCGCGGCGCGTACGTGCCCGGACAGAGCGTCGTGTTGTCCGCCCACATCGTCAACAACTCGCGCACCGCCATCAAGTGTACGCGGGCTTCGCTCACAGAGGTAACTAGGAGAGGGGGGCGGGGCGGTGATTTTTTAAGAGCAGGTTTTCAATTTACAATCAAACATTGTGTACCATAGAGTAATGTAACACTGACTTTAGTCATAGACGAAAGCGATTTAGATGAAAAAGGGGAAATTACGATGCAGTAGTTGCATGCATTACGATATAAGAGTTGACATCCAAATCTTACTAATTGCTGACCTATGTCTTATCAATTATTAACATTTATGTATTTGAGTTCTTTAAATATCGAAAGAAACAAAATGGAAAAAACACGTTTGTTATATGCGATTTAAAAATTTCATTTTGTTTTTAGTTTTTGTTATAGCAGCAACAGAAATGCAATATATGTGAAAATTTCAACTCTCTAGCTATTAACGTTCTGAAGTACCTGGTGACATCGAAGGAGGCATGAATTCTTAGTAATAAGGGACCCTATTTAGGTGCGGAATCCTAACAACGGATGCTCCAGCCCCATTCCCCCACATCGGCTCCCTTTGGGGGGTGACGACATTTAGGCGACCATAAGACGTTTTTTTACGAAGTTTTGCTGTCAGTTTTGCCACAGTCCAAAGTACAGCGTTGACTGACGAATAACCTACCGTCTAATGTGATGACTGACCTTGAGTGACAGTTATCTAGATATTTTATATAATATTTTATTTTATTTTATTAGAGCTTCCGTGGCCTAGTGGTTCCCACTCAAGGGGGTGCAGGTACGAACCCCGGTGGAGGCGTGTACCAATGAGAGGTTTTCCGATCTCAAGTACATAATACGGATGCTCATTGCTGTGCGAGAGCCATGTTTCGTCACGAATGGGCCGGTTCGACCGGAGTGATACCACGGCCTCACAGAAAACTGGCGTGAAACGGCGTTGTGCTGTGTTTTGTTCAGTGAGTAAGTTTACCGGTGGCCTAACTGCCCTAATCTCTTCCCTCCCTATTCCCTCATAAAAAGGCCGTCAACGCACTTGCGACCTTCGGATAAAACGAGTGTCCATGGGCGACGAAGTTGCTTTCCATAAGATAACCCGTCTGCTCGCTTGCTCCCTAAATATATTTTGATTTTTACTTCATGCAACCATCATTCATGATTGATGGAATTGACTGACGCTTTCATGACCGTGTAATGGACGCCTCGGTTTTCTATTTGCAGACGATCCAGTACGTGGCGAGCGGGCGCGTAGCGGCGCGTGAGGTGCGGTCGCTGTCAGCGCGCGCACGGGGCCGCATCCGCGCGGGCGGAGAGGAGCGCTGGGACCGCGAGCTGCTGTACGTGCCGCCGCTGCCCCCCACCAACCTGCGCGGCTGCCACCTCATCTCCGTGCAGTATGATGTGCTGGTGAGTGAGACACCACTATACGGAGGGGCGCAGAGCCTCGTAATAATTGATCTAAGTCCGGCCTCACATTATAAGAATTTATAATCTTAAAAATTCTGATGCAACTGTCAAATACCATATAAAAACCTATCAGAGTTTTCAGATAGTATGTGGGGACCCACAACAAACATTTATTATGAACAGAGTACGTTCCGCCGGGGCATCCGAATCTTTCAGATCTGAAATTGCGGCTGGACTAAAACTGCTTATGATTCGTTATGCTTGCTTTCGGCATCACTAGGGGACAGTACACGCCGCGCGCGCTGTCCCTTTCCATGAAAATGGCCTACTTGCTTCTAAATATGTATTATATATCCCACCATGAACATTCTGTAAAAAAGCAGGCCAAGTCACGATTGAGCTGCATGTTTATCTCTAAAAAGTAATGAAATCTCGACAAAGGCATGTCCTGTGATTTGTTTATCATTATAGTTAATGTTATATGACTGGCCTGTGATCGTACTTTATTCGTTAGTGGGTGCAGGTCAACGGCCAGCCTTTGACTTGGCATGCCTTTTTTTTTCATTACTTATTAGAGATAAACAAGCAGATCAATCGAGGCTTAGCCTCCTTTTTACAGAATGTTTTTGGTTGGATTTCACCTCTTTTTGTAGAAGCGTTCTTTTTTTTGGCTCTTTTAGGCTTCCTTACCCAAAGGGTAATTAGGACATCCTATTACTTACTATTACTAACAGTTCGATGTCTGTCCGTCTGTCTTTTTTAAGGCTCTATATCTCAAGAAAGCTGTTCACAGATTGTGTATTTATGTTTTTACTGTAATTACAAATAATAAAAACAGTAAGAAAGAGGAATTCGATATTGATTGTGACGTCAAAGTCTATAAGTTGCATACAAAATTCATCCTAGATTACGTTTTAAAAGAAAGAGATGGACTAAAAAGATGGCTTTAATCGCTAATATCTTACTAATTTCTCAACAAAAATAAGGGATTTTTTGTCATTTTGTATATTTCTTAGCATACTATCGTAATAATTTTACTTTAATAAATTTCGTTTTATACACATTTTTTATTAGCTTAATTTGCCAAGACTTTAATAACAAAATATTTTATTGTTTTTAGTTTATAATAGAACCGAAGAGCCTGGAGAAGCCAGTGAAACTGCAACTACCAATCCTGCTGGGTACATACCCGTTTGGGGACGCTCCGGACGAGGCACCTACACACTACCCCAGCACGCTGCCAATATTCAGGCCGTGGTTACACGAGAAACAGAACCAGTAAGGAACCACCAGCAGGAGGAGTGAGATGAAATAGTACCAATACTGATTTATAAATTAAAATTTATATTTTAAAAATATACAAAAGGTATAAGGAGTATACTATAGACAGCGCTATGAATAAAATGAAGTTACTAAAGTTGCTGCTATGTTCAAAACTGTCAGCGCTGTTTACTTATACTAAGCTAAAATTTATAGAAACAAGGACGCGAAAGGACGGCGGTATGGTTAGTTTACTTTTCTTGATTGAATATTATATTTACTATTAACAAAACTTATCAAAAATTGTATAAAATACACTGCCAATTTTGTATAAATTTTGAGAAAATATTAATTGCTTTCTAAAATATTTAGTTAATTGTTAAATTTTTTAATTAGAATAATAATTTGAGTTTAGGACACTAATGATAAACCGTGAAAGAAACTTGAATTGACATAAAATATTAGATTTTATCTTGTGATATTGTTGTTGTGAATGCATGTATAGGTGCTATGTTATATGAAACTGTTCTTTGAGGATGTATATTTTGATATAAATAGTCATAAACTATATACAATTATCAAGTTATACATTCTTATTGCTAGTGCCATTTATTATTAAAAACAACTAATTATAAACTTAATGTTTTTGAGTTAAATGAAAATGTGCATAGAAATTTCTAAAATGTTTTTGAATCATATTATATTTAATGGTATAAATTGTCTATATCAATAATGAATTATAATATTTTAATTACGTAGGCTGCATACAATGTTTTTAAATTAAGGTGAAAGGTAAAAATAAAACTAACCTGTGATATACACTCCGTCCATTATTTAGATATAAGACATATTATATCAGATGGTATTAATCACAATAAAACGAATATATAACATTTCGTATTTTATTTCAAAGTTCATTGTTATTTTATGGTAAAGTCTGCGAGAATTGGTCTTCTACTATATGAATTATTTTTACACATAATGTAAGAAGAGTTAAAAATGAAATTTACAAATGGGCTTTTCACTGGGTGCTTGACACACAAAACGGGTATTTCAAGTTATTTGTTACAATAATTAAACTCTACATATAAAATGTTACAAAAAGCTGACTAACGAAGAACTGCATAATGCCATTGTTGAAAAATAAAAAATGAGATATTGAGAGCCCATGTTCGACGCCATCGAGCGGCATGTTTCGATCTAGTCCCGCTGGATGGATGAGACGATTTATCGGGATTTCTATGTAAACTTTTGAGGTAAAATGGGGGAAATTAACAGTTAACAGACCTCCGTTATTTGGTCGGAATATGTAAATTTTATGTAAGTCGCAAAATGTCTGTTGAGTTTGACAAAACCCAAACAAATTACTTAGACCGCGATCTTAACTTTCCTGATTGTATAATGGGCGAAATTGAAAGAGAGCCATTTGACCGGACCTACGTCATTTGGTCCGAATATGTCAATTCCATGTAAGCCATGATCTGTCTGCTGAGTTTAACATCCTTTACAACTTACAACCCGGCCAAATTACTTTGATCCACAATCTGTATCTCTTTCAACTTCCCTGATTGTACATTGAAACTGGTTAGCAAATATTTGAGGTAAATTGGACTGACACACAAGTACACTAGTTTTATAATCCTAGCTCGAGTGGCCCCCTAGGTCGAAGCACGCCATTGAGTGCACCATTAAAATGTTGAGCGCACCTGGCCTACACCATAAAAATGTTGAGTGCGCCTGGCTTACGCCATCTTGGTGACGAGGGCGCGATGTAGGGCTGCCAACTGTGAGGTCCACTTGTCGAGGGCGTTAAATCGCACCGCGCCGCCCGCTCCCCGCGTCAATTCGAGCACTGAGTTCACCTGGTCTATACGCCCATTTATCGTGCTGGAAAAATAAAAAGACTTAAGTAAAAAGCTTGTAAACAGGATATTTAATGGTTGTTTCAACACTTCCTAATAAGTTTCGGAAAGGCTACCCAAAACTTATTTGATAGATTCTTATTTCTCATTTGATATATTCATCATCAGTCAGATAAGTTGTAGATAGAATAGAGGGCACTCATTAGAAACTTGTGTAATAGGCTCTTAAATAAGTTGCAAAAATCTTTAGAAATGAGTAATATTCAACCTTAATATGTTCTTAATTTAGTGAGCTGATATTTGAAAAAAATAATACTCTTTAAAATAGCACTTACTTGTCTAAAATACATGTGACTAGTAAGTTTTCTACCTCCTTTTCATCAATATTCAATTCTTTAGATATGAATGGTATATGAATTCTTGTGTATGGACCGATCAGCTTTATAAGTACTTGAGTTCTGATATTTCTCAATAGATCTTCTATGTGCTCTCTGATGAATGGATCGTCCATTATATTGTTCCTGTTGTGTTTTAATATTGCTTCAAAATCGTTAATATCATTATTCTGGTAGGCCATTACAAGATTTGTCATGGCTAAAATTTCTGGATCATTTTTATATGGTTTAGCTTCTTGAGAGTCAAATGGATTAATGCCAGATCGCATAAGCCTGAAAAGTACAAATATAAATGGTAATTGAAAATATCTGAGATTATAGGAGACGCAAGGAATTAGAGGGTCATTCAAGACAACTTTTACACTACTTTTGGAAATCCGTAAAAAGCTGTATTGATTCTCCATAAAAACTTTGTTACTATAAACAAAAGTTGTTCAGAATTATCCCCTGAGTCACCCCTTTTGCCTTACTTATAATAGCAAGATTAAGTGAATTATTTATAATAAAACAATACTCACATGTTGGCCAATACCAAATACTTCAAACAAGTTGTTCTTCTCGGGCTACCAGACTCATCATAGTTTTTGAAAGCCTCAAAGAAGTCTGTATGTGCCTTCTCAAACTCACCCTCACGCAAGTGCATTTTGCCACCACATTCTGAAATTGAAATTTCACTTTTGTTTTTTTTTCATGATTGAGTTAAAAAGAAATAATCAAATTCATGCTATAAAGTTTGTACTGTGCTTAAATTGAAGGTTATATAACACAAAATTTTGATTTATTTTCCTTTGAGTTTTTTTTTTCTTGATATATTCATAACTTTTGTTAAAAATACCTCTAATGACACCCATGATGAGTGGATGTGGTATTGCGGACTTGATATGTAGGGACTGCTCATAAAGTGCTTTTAATTTTTTGTTGTTCTTCTGAGCTGTGTACATTTGGATCTCCAAAGCATATATTTCCAGTAATTGTGTTCCTTTCTTCAAGTCATCTTCACCATCATCAGTCTATAATAAAAAAGTGTATAACTTCAGAGTAAGGTAGAGTTTTAATGTAAAAAGGATGGTCAGTTTTTATGAATTCAGTGCATACTAAGTGTGCATGTATATTGTATATAGACAACCTCAGCTAAGTAGCTGAGCATAATACAGCACAAGTCAGGGGCCATAGTTTATTTTTGGTACATGGTATAATTACACAAAAATAGTTTTAACAGATTTCATGATCTTTAAAGTTTATAGGTAACAAGTTTATGCCAAATAAAATCTACCTGGCAACTCTGATGTAGCTGTTTCAATATCTTAGCTAATTTATTAAAGTCCCCTCGGTCATAGTACAGTTTACCAAGTTTAGTGTTTGTTTTGAACCAAAGTCTATCGTTTTTTGCATCTTTCAATGCTTCTAAGGTTGTCTCATAAAAATCTTGAAGTAATTCCATCTAAAAAGAAAGTGAATAATCAGTTAAATCTATGAATTTTTACACATATATAATAAGTATCTGTATAAATACAGATAAATTATTGTTATGTAATAAAAAAGTACAAGGAGATTCTAGCTACGGATAGATCCGCTTGTGCTTAGTATGATGCTTGAAGAAAGAATGTCCACTGGTATTATATTAAAATATTACTTATACTAGCTAAAAGAAACAAATATTTTGTAAACTTAATACATATTTTTTTATGAAGTCTTTTTGTATTGGCACCATTGCCAGGGGTCACTTATTGGTGGCCAAGTCACAAAAAATATAATCTAATTGAATAGTAAATGCAATTTTAATTACTATGCAATTCACTTAGTTTCTAAATATCCAGTACCCCCCTGGACTGACCTTCAATACAACACCTGATACTTACATTTCTTGAAGTTGATATATAATCAAGGATTGAGTTTATAGACTTCTCTGAATGATTTCTAGTTACAGCACTTTTTATGTATGTCAGTAATTGTTTATACCTGACCATCATTTCTGTAAAGTTACTCTGAAATATATTAATATAATTATGTTAATATAGAATATACAAAAATATTCAAACTTTCTATTGGCTAAACAGAAAAAGGTCATGCATCATACTAACGTTCACTCCATTTCGTACTATTCTTACTAATATTAAAAATGGGAAGAAGTGTTTATTTGTCCTTTCTTAACACTCAAACAAAGAAATAAATTAACTAGATTTTTTTATAAAGTTTATAAAAAAATTTGAAAGGATGCTGAGTAACTAATGCTACTTTTGGTCTTGGTTTAAAAATATTCATATTTTTAAGTGATTTTCTATAATAATAATATTTATTGCATGAAATGTGGTACAAAGGGGTGTTACAATAATATGAGTGGATCCAGCATTCTGCTCTATGAGAGTGTGCAAAGTTTTTTAACAAAATATTTACAATAATGTCAACAATAACACTACATTACATCATAAACAAATGTTAAGATACAAGACATTAAATAAAAATGTCAATAGAAAAAATCTATTATTTCGAATTCTATGTGAACGAAGCTGCGAGAAAAAATAGTTTATGTGTAAAAGTTGTATTATCTCTTACATGCATCACCAAAATCTAAATATTTTATTTGGTCGAGGTGTAGCCTTAGGGGCGCTGAGGAAAATTGCGTCATATTTACCAATTTAAAATTAATTTTGATCATTTGCTTCAGAGCTTTGAAGCCCCATTCTCCTTTGTCGCCGCCCTCCAATTCAAGAACCTTTTGGAAGCTGTGTAACGCCGCAGTGGGTTCGTCCTCTTTCAATGCTTTACTGTTGTAGTACTGGTTCTCAAGATCTACATCGGGCTCCGAATTACTGTCCTCTGAATACTCCTGCAAGAGTTAGTATTGTTATAATTTTGAATAAAACACGTAACTTAAAAAGGTTGTTTACATTTTCTGTCTTACCAAACCGTAATCTTCCTCCTCCTCGCACATATAGTCGTCATCGTTTTCAGACATAATACTTAATATATTTTTAATAAACCGTAATAGGGCTGATATTTACCCAATAAATAAACTTATTACAACTATTTTTAATCCCATGGGCCATGAACAGCCAAATTGCAAAAATGGTAAAGGCCAAACTGACATTAGGAAACTGTCAGATAGTCTTCTTCTTCTTTTTTTTTATTTTATTTAAGCCCTTAAATGTATATTTATATAAAATAATAAACTAAAAACTAAAATAAAATAAAACTCTTAATTAAAAAGCCCGCTCCGCAGCGTACCTGGCTCAAATGTCCCCATCACGCTGGCCGCATTGCCGCGCTGAATG
>JAOTAV010070310.1:0-13594 GCA_026546445.1 Cyclargus thomasi | reverse complement strand
AAGCTGCATACAAAGTTCATACTAAATTACGTTTTAAGAGAAAGAGATGGGTAGAAAACTTACATCGCTAATATCTTGGTTATTTATTAACAGAATTCAGAGATTTTTTGTCATTCTGTATATCTTTTAACCCGCATATTCTCTATTAAAAAAAAAAGAAACAAACATGGATAGTCATTCTCTCTGTGTTCCGATTGCAATCGTTTCAGAAACCGCATTCGCCTGTCACACCACTACAATGAAATTCGATTCGTATGTTGGTTTCCAATCGCTTAACCTGCAGCAGTTTATGTATCAAAGGCATGTAGGGAATCATAATTGATGTTTAAAGTACTGGGGACAATATCATAGAGAGCATCCTTATAAACTACGTCACACGTGGTGAGTGCGTTAGTTTTATGACGTCACGTTTTTAATCTAATAAAAATCTCGAAATTTTAAATTTAGGGTGGTTTCATTCTATAGATATAAAATTAGGGAGGGGATGTCACATAGACGAGGGATACTGAAATTAATAAAATTGCATAATTTATGGTCCTTTACTTAACAAGAAATTAAAGGGACCGTTAATATTCTAACAGTCAGCGAGCTACGATGATGGTTTGGCTTAGAATATTTTTCACAGTTAATATTAAATTAGGTTTTTAGGTTTAAAGATTCTTTGTTTCTCAGTAGATTACAAAATTACTTACGAGAAATACATTGTTTGACTATAAAAATGAAGTTAAAATTTAAAAACTATGTGAGAAGCAAGCACTCTGATAGCAGAAAAGAAAACAGTATATAAGTATAACAAATCTGGCACGGTAGTGCCACCGCCAAGATGATTTATAGATACAGGTAACATTAAGAAAGTATTTTTACATTTAGAGTTAAAATTTCGGAATTAAGGTAGTGTATAAACGTATGATGATGGGTGTATGTGTATCGTATGATAAGTGTGCGTGTGTGTGTATGTATATGTATTTGCGTGTGTAAGTTTGTGTATATATTATATGTATAAATGTGTTTGTCTCAGCGATGGCTTTGCTGCGTGGACACCAAGTCAGTCTGACTCTTTAATATGAAAAGTTAACAGGGACTTAAATTTTTTAAAAGTTTTACAGTTTCTTATACTTTCCAGTAGGGAGAGTTATATAGTTAAATTATCACATGAAATGCCCGTCAAAAGTTAAAGCGGTATATTTTGGTCCAGCTGTGGGAGCGGGATAAATATAGTATACCAACGCGAGGCGTGAATCTCACTTTTGCGACACAAATCTGAGAACATGCGTCATTGTTTTGTGGATGACTTGATTATTATATTATTATGTGTGGAAATTGGTATACAAACTTATGTTAAGTAAAATTGTACGCCTTAAACGTTACACGTTACAGAGATCGCTTTATGCGTCATCATGTACAGACACAGACACAACCTAAGTTATAACATAAAATATTTAATGATTTAAGTATATTGAGAGGAGACAAAGAATTTTCATCACCATTTATCAAGATAAACCTAAAGTCTGATTTAATTAATAGATAAAACAAATAAGTTCCTTTTTCTGTCTGGTTTATACTTAATAAGTAACTAAATTTTAAGGTATGAACTGCATGCAAACACAAAATTTAGTAGCTAGTGGCAAGTTAAGTCACTTAAAATTAAGTTAAATTTTAGTTAATTACTTTATACGTGTAAATCAGACATTAATATATCCCTTTGATTAGAAAGTAAGTCAGAATATCAGCGCATCTCGGCGTCAAACCATAATTTGGCGAGATTTCAAATGTGAGAATCTCATCAATTTTTTATTCAATTAAAAAAAAAACACATTTTTTTTTCACATTCGATTTCAGGATTTTATACAGCGCCACCTAGCGATGCTCACGGTAACATCTACAAATCCGATATAAAATTGTACTAATAACGAAACGCTTTCACGGGCGATACGAAAAAAAAACACGCACTCGGATGGTATGAGCACTTTGAATTAGGTATTGCACATCTGTTATTGCTTATCCTAAAATATAGCTCTCTCTTTCATAAATACGAAGAACGAAAGATATATTATTGACCTTAACACTGCATTGTACCTCTATAATTAAAAGTTTATGAGGAAATTCATTGTTACGGTTACGCGGGCTGACATACTGTATCGCGGCCAATGCCAGCCCACAATCACTTATTGTCTTACATTCGTCGTCAGCAGGCCCATCGTAGCCTCAGCACGAGTGGGCCAGTTTGACCTTAAGGTGTTTTTAATCTGACGAGCTCCCTAAAAGCTCATGCGGCACGACATGAATTACGTCAGAGTATACATTTGGCCGTGGGAGAGCCACGCTTCGGTACTAGTGGGCCGGCTCGACCGGAATGATACTACGGCCTCACAGAAAACGGGCGTGAAACGGCGTTGAACCTTAATCCCTTATCCCTATGCCCATTCCCATTCCGTATTCTTTCATTAAAAATACATGTAAGAAATAGGCTATCTCCGACTTAATACGCGATTAAATTAAATACTGTCTTAGGGAATTCGTAATATTACCGCTCCTTGCAAATTTATAGTCAATACTCATTGATTTAAAATTGTCCTTAAAATAACAGCCTAATCCGGGATTTAATTATCACGTATGTACTACGTGGTAATTAAATCCCGGATTGGGTTAGAGATAGCTTACTTCCTCTATGCAAACTTTGAACCTGCATGATTGTCTAGTTAGCGTGTGATTCAGCGGTAAGTATAATTGTGAAGCGGAGATAAGACGAGCTTTTTGGGGCATCAGTCCACCAAAACCCGCGGCAAAATTATTCAAAGTCATACTTAAAATCCTCAAGATTTCTCCCAATGCCAGCAGCAATGCTGCATTGCACAACTCGCCTACGTTTTTTTAAAAAATTATTCGAGAGAAGCTCTTTTTCCTGAGATTCGAGAAATTATGGTTTGTTATTGCCCAGGTGAAAATGTGTTTACTAGAGTCTATTTCTGTAAGATACACTTGTATACAAAGTTTAATTCCCTCGGCGAGTTAAAAATAATCGCCTAAGTTATGTTATCGCAGTCTAATTCTGTAGTGATGCGCACGCGCAGCTGAATGTTGCACTTGTCTGTAGAAGCGTTCACTGATCGCGCCTACGTACGTATTACGTCGGGGCGCAGCCGGGCAGGCCGCAATAAGGAAGATGCGTGTAAAACAAAATTAATTGAATGCAAATTATCATGACAGTGGGCTAACAGGTATACAGAATCAGAAAAAATCTCTGAGTTCTGTTGAGAAATACGAAAGATATTAGCTATTTAAGTTTTCTACCCATCTCTTTCTCTCAAAACGTAATTTAGTATGAACTTTGTACGCAGCTTATGGACTTTTACGTCACAATCAATATCGGATTCCTCTTTCCAACTGACTACTTTAAAGGCATGTAACTTTGTTGGTTTCAATTTTATCACAAAACTGATTAGAGTACATAGTTTTTCAATAGCAAAAGATTCACTAAAAAAAATCATGTATATAAGGAAACGGAAACTGTATTATCGGAAATGCAGTCCGCCCCGACGCAATGTCAACTTGTAGAATGTACAATACCTAATTTATGGATTGATGCTAGTTCTCAATTTTCATACTTGTCGCCTTAAGGTACATCTATCGGAACCGAACGAATCTAAGTCATTTTCTCTTTAAATTCGACAGCGAACAATGCACAAAAAAAAAAAAACAAAAAAAAATCGCCGTGGGCAAGTGTGCTAGGTTGTATGACATTTCTTATATCGAGCTCTAAAATTCGTTTCCGTCGCCGGGGTTCGGCGCGTTCGGTTCTGATAGATCAATAATGACTGTGCGTTTACCATTATTCACAACCTGCCTACCCCGCACACACATGTCTCAAGTGCGAAGAGTCAGCTTGAAATCGGTGCGACTTTCGATATAAGGCGTATGAGAATCGGTCCCCTAAATCGTTGGCCATAAAAAAGCGTGCCAATATAATCAAGTAGCAGTTTCGATTACCGCCTTAATCCTTCGGTTAATGACTCTATGATCGTTATGTTAAATGGCGGTAAGGATAGGATATTCAATCCACTTCCACCTCAATACATTAAACATATGGACGGACGGAATGTAAAGACATTAGTTTATCGGAGTTAGGGTTGTCAATTGCAAATTGTGTTTATGTTTAGTGCACATTAGGCTGTATATAACAATAAGTATTGCGAATTCACCTGAAGGGTAAATACAAAGAACTTAGCCACCTTCCTATAAATATAATATTGACGTGTAAAATAATATCTACGCAACTATTCGTCTACTGACTTTTTCTAACATCTGACCTTTTTAACGCGTCTGACATAGAAAAGCAGATTTTTATGTTTGTTGTTTCGGTAACATTTATAAAGAGTGGATGTTATATAGCAAGTAGTCATAAATATACTAAATACTCATTCAAATACTATATCGACATTTTCTTATGTGTGACAACCCTGATTGGATAAGACGCGGCGGTTGATCGCGTTTGTAAAGATGTGTGTTTAATTGTAGAGAAAATGCTCGTCATTAGTCCGTGTATGGGTAACGAAATTGGGTCTCTCAGTGGACATCGGTTTTACTATGATTACTATTTGCTACTATAGTTGCCCGCGTATATGTATTCGTATATATACATTTTGGTATTTTTCTAATCAGACGGGTCTCGTGATGACAAGCGTCGCCCATGGTCAATAGTAACATCAGAAGCCTTGAAAATGCGCTACCGGATTTTAAATGAAGGAATAGACTACAGGAATTAGGAATAGGAAATATAAGTACTGTGTAAAATAAATCGTACGATACATTTTGATAAAATAGAAACTATTTCTTTTAATATATTCAATAGTAGCTAATTTTAAGGGTTATTGGTCCAGGGACATCGGAGAAATATAGAGTATAGTTTACAGACAAACACACAATCGTTTGCAAATAAATTAAAAAAATCTATCCTACAATTTCCTTGAGGACTCCAAAAATACAATATCTCCTCATTCAGTACATAATGTCACGAGCGCCTTAAGAGTCTAATCGGCTTTAAGTCTAAAGTTCTGGTTTAAACATCTGGATTTTGTAAACTTTAAATACGAGAATTCTTTGCGCCAAATTTAAAAAAAAAACGATATTTTTTTAAATTGGGCGCGAAATTTTTCAAAAGCTAAACTTTTACCAGAAATTTCCAGGAATATTGCTCCTGCCCTTCAACTGGGGTTCTCTATAACGTCCTCAAAGGTCCCGTGGTGTATGAAGGGAGACACGTCAGGGTCGGAATGTCGTTGGCCCGTTTGATGTATGAAATTCCGTAGTGCGCGGTAAACTTTGTCGCGACTTTGAATATCTTTATAATCAAAAAACAATTTTATAGTAGTGTGAAGGAGTTTGAGGAAGCTATCTATGGTTTGAAAAATATACTGGTATGGTTAAAATTTGTAAAACGTCCGTATATTATTGGTTCAAAACAATTCACGTCAAAAGAATTATTTATGTGCTATCAGAGAAATTGATAAAGAGCCATATTGAGGTTCTCAGTGAGTTCATGTGTTGTCAAATCCAGACGGCAGATCATCACTTACATGGAATTGACATATTCCGACCAACTGACGTAGGTTCGTCAACTAGCTCAGTTTCAATTGCTTCGATAATACATGGAGAGCTTGCAAAGACTTCGGCAAAAAAAGACAGTTTTACGCGTAAATAATACTGTGCCCGAATAAAAAAACACACGTTATGACTTTTTTCCATTTATAGCTACCTAATTTATTATGAGGAGTTCCAAAAGTTAATATTGTTTCATATTGGGCATCTGACATGTGTATTATAAATATCTCTGGCACTCCCAGACATGACATAATGCTGTCTTTGTGATTCAATCGGATTAGCTCTGACTAATTGAGTATAGGATATACCTAAGGGGTTCCGTACACAATGGATAAAACCGGACCCTATTACAAAGATTCTGTGTCTGTTCGTCTATTTGTCTCCAGACTGTGTCTAAAAAATATTAATAGCTAGAGAGTTGAAATTTTCAAAGCATATGTAACAATAAATACTAAAAACAAAAAAAAAATAATTGTGTGAAGGGGCTAGGACATGTTATTTCTTTCTTTCAAGTTTCTTCCATTTTGATACTAGATGGCGCTGAAGTATCTCTACATCGCGCTTTAGCTTGTATAACGTGGTAGGCCGTTATAACTGTTCAAACTTTTTGAACAGGTTTTCCCATTTTTTTCACTCTCTGCTGGTACTGGTGATCCTTCGTGCGCGAGTCCAACTGGCACTTGCCGGTTTTTTTTTCGGATATGATGAGTTTGATGACCAAATAACGCTCTACATAATCACCAATCATCGTTGATCGTGATTCGGCAGGATTATTTTTATTTATTTATTTTATTTATCATTTATTGTGCATATGAAAGATACAATTAACATGAAAAGACGACACAAAGGAAGAGAGAAACTGACTTAAAAGAAAACAGACAGGACGTGCACAATTAATACCTACGAACTCACTAGTTAAGACTTAAGTCTAACAAAATATCTATATAAATTTTTAATTTTAATATTATAATGAAATCGTCCACATAATCAGCCGTCGTACCTTGTCAACTCGCCGATCATAGGCGAGAATTTACACGAATATCGACGAATTGAAGCGAGTACGCCTCTACACGATCGTGCTGTGTCATCGTCTGTGTTCGCCGATGATAAGGAAGAGCCGTGAAACTAATATCGACAAGGATTAGCCGTCTTCTATTTACTTTGAGTGCTGAGAGTGGCGAACCAATTAGCGACATAATCCCGAATCGAATTATCAGGTTTCCTAGCGCCGAACTAAATTTTTTGACCTTGTCTCACATGTAAGATCAACTTTAGTATAACATTTATATCAACAACTTGTCTCTATAAGAAAAGGCTTTAACTATCTTAAAACTGGGGTTGCCAGATCCAGGTTGATGATTTCGTGGACTTTTCTAGGCGATTCAGTTGAATCAAAGTGTTGGTGTCAGGTCCGAGACTAAACTAAATTCCGGGACGATCCCGGAAATCTCGGCCATGTGGCAACCGTACTTAAAAACCCCTAAAAGAACTTAAGCATTAAGAGTCAGTCTCCAAAATTGGGATTTCTTTTTCACGTATGTGTATTATAATCGAGATGCTTTCGTGTAATTTATTTTATAAAAACGATTCCACCCCATACCTATCCTCAAAGCGTTACTCGTAGGGAGAGGCGCCGATTCACAGAATTACCTCGTTCGTTCCTCCCCATATTCAAATTAGGTTACATGTAAAGTTAT
The DNA here is from genome assembly GCA_026546445.1 of Cyclargus thomasi. Classification (NCBI taxonomy): domain Eukaryota; kingdom Metazoa; phylum Arthropoda; class Insecta; order Lepidoptera; family Lycaenidae; genus Cyclargus; species Cyclargus thomasi. The sequence continues at coordinate 6,299 of JAOTAV010070310.1, read as the reverse complement.
GCGAGACAATACGCCTGTCGGCAACAGGAATCAAGATATATTTCGTACATACCTTTACCGTAGAAGTTCTTAATGGATGAAAGCGAATGAAGAATTTTTAAACAGATAAATGTTTATTGTATTACACTAATTTAGTACGCTTTCTGCAGCTCTACTTCCAAACGGCACATATTGGTACTCGATCTCTCTCGCGTGCCTATTTCCCGAACCGGTGGTAGGTGAATATTGAAAACATTTCAAATTGACGACAAATCGACGTCATTTCTTCTTGTAAGTATTCCGAATCGTTCGTTTGAGTATCAAAAAAGGTTTGGGCGTACGACCCCTGAGTCGTGATGCTGCGATAATGTTCGCTTCGAAGAATTTATGCCCACATTGTATTTAAGTATTTTTTCAATTGTATTCTGTACATAGTGTGTTGAGCGAAGCTAGAAATCTGAAACGTGTACGTCTCATAATCACCATTTCACTAGACTCTGTCAAAATTATCTAAGTGCACTGTTTCTCTAGATATTCCAATTTTAAATATATGTTCCGAATGCATTACGTACACATGAAGGCGACGCTACAATATCACAAAAGACCAGTAGGCTCATGAATCGAAGTTGTGTCGTGTTTTAAAATCGCTCGCAGACTTTACGACAAGTTTACGACAGTTGACAGTATTCAGTCTGGTGCCATATGCGGGGTTGATGAGCGATTCTCGCCCCTATCGCAACGGGGCAGGTCACAAAACATTTATATGTATATCGCTTAGGCGATTAAAGAGCGCATTTTCTTTTGACGTGGCCGTTGCCCTCTTTTCAAGAAATCGATACCAAGTTCACGGGTTCTCATTGGAAATATTGACGTCATAAGCGATGTTACAATGTCTATTGTGAAATGGAAAGACAGTAGATCACCTTTGCAGTTTGTACTAGTCGAAACTTGCATATAGTTCTGATTTTTTGATATATACGGGGCAAGTGAGCAGACGGGCTACCTGATGGAAAGCAACTGCCGTCGCCCATGGACACTCGCGACGTCCGAAAGGTCGCTAGTGCGTTGCCGGCTTTTATGAGGGAATAGTAAATGGGATAAGGGAAGTTTGGCCACCGGTAACCTCACTCACTAAACGAAACACAGCACAACGCCGTTTCACGCCAGGTTTCTGTGTGGGCTACTTTCGTTATCGCGTGGGAACCGCACATTCTTCCGGGATACAAAGTTTTCTATGACCTTCCTCTGTACGCCAAGTATGTCTATACCAAATTTCAGCATAATCGGTGTAGCGATTTGGTCAGCGTTAACCTCTTAATAGACAAACAGACAGACTTTCGCATTATGGAGAGTGGACAAGATTGGGCGACGTTGATTGGCGGAATAAACGCTGTTATTGTTGTATAAAATTAATTTGCGGTTATTTATATTATTTTTACGAAACATCTAAAATATTTTCGCTATCTTAAGAAGTCCCGTGGGAACAAGCTTTTTCCGACGCCTGGCAGCCCTGGCCGACCCTGGGTCACCAAAACGCAGGATATTTATGAATTCATCACTACTAAAAGATTGAGAAGCCCTGGCATAGGAAATCGAAGGTTCACTTAAAACTTTGGAATCTTCTTATCTTTAATTTCCGTTCATAATATTATTTAAATGTATTTACCTAGTTCAACTGTTTAGCAGTCTTTATGTTTCACATAATTTCTATTTAAATACCACGAAAATAATCTTCGTTAACGTCGACGCAAATGTTAAAATAATAATGTCAATTAAAAGCTTGTACATGGGCCAGAGGGTTAAGTTAAACCTCTAATAAGTAAGTTAAAGCGTTAAGCATAATATTACGAAAAAAGTAATAAAAGAATGATTATCATTCTTTAACTTCTTACGATGATTTTTTCCCGGAGCTTATAGTTCATCAGAAAAAAAAAATTAAAAATAAATAAACTACGAAACTAAAGTTAAGATGAACGATTTCTCTTTGTACAATGCTATAATAAATAACACTATAATCCCTACAGAGGAATTCTTATTTCTTGTTGTTTTCAATTATTGTATATTAACTAATTATTATCTGTTAGCGAGGCGGAGAGGTTCGAAACTCAGAATGTTTGGTCAAGGCCGTTGACGCAAAACACAAGCCTTAACAGCGTTCTGTGTGTTCTAATGTCGCAGAAGTAAGAACTCAATCTTAATAAGGATCTCGCGTATAATGGTGTTGCTGTACGGTTGAGGAAATTGGGTGTTTAAAAGTTTCACCCTCCTAATGCTGTTCGTACTTGTTGTTAAATATTACTAGCCGTTGCCTGCGACTCGGTCCGCGTGGTAACTTTTCTCTTAAAACATGGAAATATTTTACATTTGTGTTTGCTACCTCACGGAGCACGAGACCTTTCCAACGAATGCAAAACCGTAGGAATCGGTTTATATCGTCAGGAAGGAAAACTCGACTTATTTTTATAGAATCTCATCTTATCTTACTATTATTATAAATGTAAAAATTTGTGTGTATGTTTGTTTTCTTCACGCTAAGACGGCTGTACCGATTTGGCATTGAGCTAGTTAGTATCTTGGATACACTATACTTTTTAATTTCGACTAAGCCACGGGTACAACGCGAGTGCAATCGCGGGACACAACTAGTAAATTATTCTTAGGGCCAGTTTCACCACTCCCTGATAAGTGCCCGGCATCAGAAATCGATAAAACAGGCATAAAGGGTTCTACCTGATCAATAATCCGCAAGTTTTTTTTTACACATTAATCTATAAGATCGAAGCCGCGCGAAAAAACTTGATTACCGTAACTCCCATTTTCTTGAAACACCAAATATTACAATTATACTCTATTCGTCTTTATTCGGCACATAATCTCATACAAAATGTCATAATTCATATGAAATTATGTGCTAACTTTTTAAAAAGACAAAATGTGCAGTAACTACGGCAAAAATAATTGCACATCGACAATCAGCTAATGTCAGATTTGTAGAGCATTTGCCTTGCCGGGTAACTGCATCGTGATTTTCTTTCATAAGACGATGTTCCGCCGACTGTACCCAAATGAAGGGCTGTATGTAGCTGGGCGATTTTATCTGCCCTAATAATGTATCGTCGTTCGTCGTTTGGCAATATGATACGCGGAAAATCCGACATTACACACGCATAAGAGTACCCGAGGGTAATGATGTTTGATAAACTGGGAGAAGGAAAAGATTTTTGAAGATAAATAACGAATAACGAACATAATATTACGTATATTATGTTTATTTTTTAATGAGATTTAAAGGTATGAGCATCGGATCAACTGATGGAAATCAACTACCGTACCCGTGGACGGAGTGTACATCAGTAGAGTTGGGGACTTTTTAAGGGGGGATAGGCTAAATTGAGGGAATAGGGAGTCTGGGAATGAGGCAAACGAGAAAACTGGTTACCTGTTGGAAAGCACCTACCGTCGCCATTGACACTCGCAACATCAGATTGCTGGTGCCTTGAAGGCCTTTTAAGAGAGGATACGCTCACTTTTTGAAAGGTTATATCGGTCTGGAAATACTGCTGGCGATAATTCATTCCAGAGTTCAATTGTGCGAGGCAGAAAGTAGGCAGAAACTCACTCACCCGAACTCACCTACACCTTCTATGAGGTCGTGGTATTTCTTCGAGGGCAGGCAGTCACTTGTACGAGAGTCGCAGCCTACAATCGAAATATGAGAATAGGACCCCATCTAGAATAGGGACAGAACTTCACCTCTCTTCGATTTAATATCATATCCAAACGTCGTTTTCCTTATTACCCTTAGGAATTCGTAATTCGTATGGTGCTTATGTGAAATCCGACGTAATAGGAAAAGGAACAGGTTGCTGGAATCCATATATCTGCGTAATAAAATGAATTGGATTTTCCAAGGGTGAAACTTGGGACGGTGAAATTATACCGCAGGTGACAGGAATGAATTAAGTGGGAGAGGTGGAGTGAAGAAGAGAGTGGAGAGATGGACGGAATGCTGGCATCAAACAATACATAAAAATATTTTTTAAATAGAAAGTAAGTTTAGTCTATACTTAGGTTAGAGCCTAAACAATGCAATGCAACAGATACAGTTAATTTTTGGCGTAGACTTAGTTGGAGGATAGAGAGTAACATAGGCTACTTTTTGTCTCGGAAAAACATCATGTTCCCAAAATATTCGTATGTCCAAGAACTATCTGAGATTAGACTAATTAGAACCCGTTTGACGTTGCTTTGAAATTAATAAATAACATTATGTAATTTGTTTTATCTGAGACCGCCTCGAAACCATTTCAAAGTGGTATAAACGTTGGAATATAGCTAGTAGAAGTCGGGTCTTAGAGATCTGTTATTTTGAACTGCCCGAGCCCTGGCAGTATAAAAAGACATCCCAAAAGATCATCAATGATATCAAAGATCAAAGTAGAGATCGTCTTTGAGATATTAGGTTGCTGGGCTATATCAAAATTGGAACGTTCTTTTGGTGCGTATATCTATACTTTTATATTATATAATACTATAAATGAGAAAATGTGTTTGTTTATCCTTGCTTCACACCCTAACAAAGCAACTAATCGATTTGTAAATCCAAAATTCGTTATACACGGGAATCGTATAATTTTCAGGGATAAAAAGTATGCTTTGTCTTTCCCCTGCAGGGCTAGCATAGCGTCAGTAGACAAACGAAAGTATAGACAAACTAACGGTTGGAATAAACTGACAGATTTCCTTCACGTCAACGTCACTTGCCTATCTTGCTGTAGAAAGAAACACTGTCCCGGTCGCTAAGCTAGCTCTGCTGGACTCCAAGTATCTCTATGCCAGTATCCAGCAAAATTGGTTTAGGGTCTAGGGCGTGGAGAGGTAACAGACAAACGGATAGTACACACTTTTGCATTAATAATGGGAGGAAACTATTATTTTAGTATGGACTATCTTTTATCCGCGTGAAATTAGGACGATTATAATGAAGATTCCTTGTCCCAAATATCATATTAATATTATCAAAGTTGTTTTAATTATAATTTAGAATTGTAATTTGTGTTATATTTTGTATAAGGAATGATGTGATTGCCATCGTGTTTTTGGTTTGTGAATTTTAATAAAATAAAGATATTTTAAAAATATATACTATGAGAAGGGTTTCTCAGGGATCAATTAAGTCGATTATCGGAAAAAATCCCATCTTGTTATTGGTAACACAATATATTTTACCATATTTAACCATAGTTGACACTATGGTTTGCTATAATACATACTTATATAGTATGAAATTTTTGTATAGGTAATATATATTTCAGATGTTCCGTCAAGTACATTCTGCGTGATTAAAGGTCAAACATCCAAACAGACAAACTCGATGTATGTATTATATCAGTATGATTATTTATTATAATTATTTGCACCATTGAGCAAGTATGATTTAAACTTAACTGCCAAGTATATTAAAAACTGGAGTGCAATGTTCATTGACCCAGCCAGTGCAAGTCTGTCGCAAGCAATTAAATATTTGTAACCCTCGAATATTTCGCCGCAGTATTGATCCAGTACTAGAATTGCACTTGCATAGTTCGGTGCGATGTAAAATACACTTTGTTGTCAATATCTTAGAGTGTATTATTGTTTTGTAACAGTTGATAGGGGTTAGGGTCACCCTAGCCCACGTGTTATTGCGTGATCAACGTTTTAGGCTAGGCGTGTGCGTTTTTTTGGGGTTTGCGGCTTACTGCCTTTTGCCCGTGGACCTACGCAAGTTATTGACCAAAATCCCTTAATATATATTATAAGCTTACTATCCTAAGATATGGTTCAGATCAAATAGCATTTAAAGAGTGTAGTTACGTTCCCTTTAACTAAATGTCCAATAACAAAAAACCCGAGACATCAGGAACCATTGCAAATATCAAGCTGTCCTGATTGTTCGGATAACATTATCACTGATGTATAGGAACGTCCACTGTCGGTGTATCAACTTATTCTCATGGAATTCACTTATTAACTAGATATTACGATTTTTTGTGACAGTTAAACTATTCTGTATTCTATTAGGCAGGCGCCATCTAGCGAACAAAAAAGTATATTAATATTATTTTAAAATATGCCTTTATCTTACCTAATTTTAATTATCATAGGGTGACCTTTAGTATGTTAAAATCCATCAAGCCGTTTAGGCTGCAGAACGTGCCAAACAATTATACATACATACACACACATAGATACATACATACGTACACATACATACATACATACATACATACATACATACATACATACATACATACATACATACATACATACATACATAC
>JAOTAV010070299.1:0-13598 GCA_026546445.1 Cyclargus thomasi | reverse complement strand
ATTTAATACTTTTTAGTTTCTTTTGTACTATTTTAGTTTTTTCCTTTGGAAGTCGGTTTTAATTTTTTGTTAAAAAACAAACGAGCAGACGAGAGAGATTTGATGGAAAGTAACCGCAGCTGCCCATGGAGCCATGGACACTTGTAATAACTATCAGCAGAGTTGCAAGTGCGTTGCCCGCCTTTTTTTGAAAGAAATAGGCTAATCGCTTATAGGAGAAGGGAATAGGGATATTGAGAAATAATGAAAATTAATATGGGGAATAAAGCGTAGAGGCTTCCGGCAAACTCAGTCACTCTACGTATCACAGCACGACACATTTTCACGTCGACTCTTGTGAAGCCGTGGTAGAATAATCAAACATTGCGCATTTACGTAGGCAAATGGACCTTTATAATTTTGTCTGCTTCTTGATAGAAGCAGACACAGTCACACGCAATCACATTTTAATTTTTTTATGATATTTAGGGGGCAAGTGAGCCGACGGGTTACCTGATGAGAAGCAACTGCCGTCGCCCTCGGAAGGGTCATAAGTGTGTTGCCGGGCTTAGGGGATTAGGGAAGTTGGGCCACCGGTAAACTCACTTACTGAACGAAAAAATGCACAAAACCGTTTCACGCCAGTTGTCTGTGAGGCTGTAGTATCACTGAGCAATGAGCCTCCACGCTGGTTTGAACCTGCACCCTCTCAAGTGCAAACCTAAGGTAAAGACCTTTTTGCCCACTAGGCCACGGACGCTCCAAAACGTTTCGTTTGCCTTCTAATTTAAAAAATTCTGACAGATTATTATAGAAATGACACTACCAGTACCCTTTTCAACAGGGAGGATCTCAAGGCAAAGTTTTATTAGTATGCAATGATGTGAAACCTCGCGCATTCTCACCCGCACCGTACGCGCCGCATTTCGTAAGATAAACAGTAATCAGAATGCGGCGCGTACGGCATGTGTATATTTTAAATTTTAACATTAACCTAAGCACAGAGGGTCTGTGTGAACCGTCTAAAAATATATCTACATTCATTTTATTCGAACACTTAAATTTTAAATTGCATACTTTTAAAAACAAATTTATATTAAGAATTTTCATTTGATAACATAATCAAACAATAGCTAATATGTTGAAAAGCTGAAAAAGAAACGTAACGAAAATGAGCGACTTAGTTCACTTTGGTGAAGTTTACATTCCTGCTTACTTACGACTTACTACATAACAGTCCCACCGTAAACATAATAAACCTGCATTGTGCTATCAAAGATTTCGAAGCCCGTCGGTATACGACAGCTGAAATGCATCCCGTGGTTTTGGCTCTGGCCGGGCATAACACCTCGCCCAGTCGGAAGATCTTCCTTTGGCCAACACGCTTTATAACATGTAACATATCTCAAAGCAAGTTTTTTCAGGTTTTAGAAAACAGGTAGTTGATATAATTTCTAACAAAGGGCAAACACATTTAACAATATACCTTGTTACATTGTGAATAACTAAAGGAACAAAGATACAATAACAAAATGTGCCTTTGATGCCCCCTTTGTCTTTTCAATGGTACTTCGTCTTATCACGGTATAAGAGCTTTACGTAGCTTGTGGGTTCCATTTTTTTTCGGCACGCCTAAAAGTAACGTTCATGAGGTTTGTAGCAAAAAAAAGTTACCACGCGGACGGAGTTGCGGACAACAGCTAGTTGTGTATAGATTTGGCAACTTTGATAAAGTTAGCGGCTTGAATAGTGTTTCGGTTATTACTTATTATATAATACTCAAAACTACAATATACATATTTTGTTACGAGGAAAATAGCAACCACTGTTATATTTGTTCTTAATTTAAATTTATTAAGTAAGCAATACTCATTAAGTAAGCAATTATTTTTTAACAAAAAATTAAAACCGACATCCAAAGGAAAAACCAATAACAGTTAAAAGAAACTAAAAACTATTAAATAAAATTTATTCTTTAATAGTCCCTGTTTCAGAATTCGGTGAGGCATCAGCCTATTTCCGTACACAATCTTCATTATTTTAAAGTCCGTACCAGCTAACATGTCATGATTTTTTATTAAAATTAATAAAAAATATTTTTTTGTTAAAAATAATGTTGCTTTTCTCTTGATTTTTTTTGTATTGTCTTTGCTATGAGCCTCATGGAGGTCGAGACCTTCCCATTGAATGCATAACCATGGATATCGGTTTGTGCGTTCTGAAGTTATAGCGTCAGGAAGGAAAACCCGACTTATTTCTATATATTATCTTAATACATACTATACCCGTGTGCTTGTATTTGCACTGAACTTTGTACCCATTTTTATGAAAGACGCGTAGATAGAGTTTGATGACATTTTTTCTACTGATGATAGTAGGTACTTAAAGAGATTTGAGAATAGTTTAGATTGACAAACCAAGGCGGACAGGACAACGTCTATCGGGTCTGCTAGTGAGATTCCGAAATTAACTACTATTCGTCTATGGTCTTTATGTCTTTTTAAAAAAAACAGTACAATCGTCATGTAAGAGACACGAACTATACTCATTCCCACTTGTTATCTCTTTCACATCAAGGGGACCATGCATGAAGTACGTCACACTAAAGGGGGAGAGGAGGAAGTCGTCGAAGTTAGACACGGTTTAATGACATCACATTTCAAATTTTAAAATTTTTTATCGGAAAATTTAAAATATTTATTTTGAGGTATAAAATTTCAAATTTTGTGACGTCGCAGTAGTAAGGATGTTCAAAAATATGACCACCTGTGATGAGGGGGGAGGGGGAAGTTGTTCTAAAAACCATGAAATTTGTGTGACGTCCTTTATGGATGGTCCCAAGGGTTAAAAACAGATGGGAGACAATTCGACACTTCGTATCGACAGGGCTGTGACTGGATCTATTTAGCCCCGCACGTCCCATTGTCTGATATTACGCGTCAGCACACGACCGGCTTGATTACTTCCCGTGTTGACAGCCCTTAAGGGCAGTACACATGCCTCCGGCTTAAAGATTTTGAAGAATATTCTCATCATTAGCTCTAAAGCTTTCTTAAGCTATAAACCAACTGAACAGACGCGATTGACACCCTTTACATTGACATACAAAAACGGGGACTGACGTTAGGCGCGACTGACAGCTCATACAAAACGTCCGCGACTGACGTCGTACGTCTTATAGTTTGTACACTTCAGTAAAATTATTATCTAGATCGCGGCTGTCAGTCGCGTCCGTAAGTCACATCCGTAAGTCGCGTCCGATCAGTATGTTTTCCGCTTTACGCCTGTTCTTCTCGCACAGCTAGTTACTGAACTGGTGCTAGGCAACGTAGTACAAACGTTCAAATAGTGTATCTATGATACAGATTTTATAATATAATTATTTAGAATTTAAATTTAAAGCCTTTTTGCAATACCGTATTAGCTAGTTGAACGAAATAGTCGAAAAAGCAATGCTTATTGTGATTTTAAGCTCATTTATAATAATAGAAGATACTTTTTTCCGTGGGAGAGCCATGTTTCGGCATGAATTGGCCGGCTCGATTGGAGTGATACCACGGTCTCACAGAAAACTGGCGTGAAACGGCGTTTTGCTGTATTTCGTTCGGTGAGTGAGTTTATCGATGGCGCAACTTCCCTAATCCCCCTATCCTTATTCTCATTGCCCATTCCCTCACAAAGACTGGCAACGCACTTGCGACTCTTCGGATGTCACGAGTGTCGATGGCTGACGGCAGTTGCTTTCCATCACGTAACCCGTCTGCTCGCTTATCCCCTAAATATCATAAAAAAACTCTTTTACGTATATGTAGGTATAATGTTTTTAATATTAATAATAAATTACTATTAAGAATGTGAACGTATTTTTTCCGGATATTTTACTACCAATCGAACAAATTTAGAGATTTTATATCTATATATTCATGCATATAGACTTGAATTATAATACCTACCTAGTTAATTCGATAAATGCACCCATAGGATAATTTACCAGGTGGACTGAGCCGAAGATAAAAGCTAACGTATTTTACCTTCCATGTTTGATACGGAAAAGCAAAAGTAAGCCCCTAATAAGAATTGAAGCGCAGGCTCTAAATGCCGGAAGCGTGTGAATAGGCCTTAATCCGCCTTCGCACTGGCACTCAATATGCAATTCGTTCGGTACTTTAATGTTCATACTGAATTCTTTTAATTAAGCTATCTCTTTGTGAACATTTTGTTGTAATTAATTTTCAATATTACCCAATGTGTCTTGCTTTGTTCACAATTACTGTTTTTTACTGTCTACGTAAGATTATTATGCTTACTTAAGATATTTATAGTAAATAGTTTTTCTATTCCCATGCGTGGAATTTATTTCAGAAACGACCTCAGTTGATAAGCACGTTGGTAGCTTAAGCCGGGGACGCGGGTTCGAGTCCCGCCGACGGAGCAAAAAGTTTTTCAATGTTCCTAGGTCTTGGATGTGTAAAAACGTCTATAGCATAATAATAATATTATAATATAATAATATCTATGGACGCTTCACACCACGTCAATCTGGCCGTGTGCTAAGTACCCGAGGGACTTGTATGAAAGTATTAAATATATTTTCGTTGTCTGGTACCTGTAACACAAGTATCTTTGTTGCTCTCCATTCTTTCAAATAGCCAAAAATCACGTCAATAGATTGCTTTGTAAGGGCCAAGGATGTGAAGGAATGGCAAATTAACAAACAAACATATTTTCCTATTTGTAATATTAGTATGGATACTAATGCTATTTATAACTTTGTATATCGAAAAACTTTAGAATGCACAACCACCTGCAGTAATTCAGGACCATAACGACCTATAGAAAATGTTTGCAACCTTGAAGGAGCAACTCTAGTGATGTCGAATGCTACGGTAGTTGCTTTCTATCAAGTGACTCGTTTACACGTACTCGTTACAATAAACGAGTCACAACACAAAATCAGCGACAAACAAAAGCAAACGATTGCTTTCTGATTTTGCTTAAACGTTAAAATTTTTATTAACTTAAGTTGATCCGTAGGAAAATAGCAGACCCACGCAATTTGGTCGCGTTATGTTAATCCCGATCATGACTGAAATTAAAGTGACATAACCCGCCTAATTATGAGACGAGATGTCTGCAAATTTAATAAGAGAAACTTCGAGTAACTTTGTTTTCTTGGAAGATCCGTGGCACGTTTCAGGCTTTATTGTATAATCATACAAGGCCGAAGTTCCGCATGTTTACGCTTGCTTATTTTAAATGACGGATGACACATCATGTCAAAATTACGTGACGCTATAGCGTACCTCGACGTAGGTCGACCTATCGTCGGTCGGACATTCGTCACAGTTTCTATGGCGCAAGATACGCAGCCGAATTTCAGCACGATTACGCTTGCAATCTATTTAAAATGACGGATAACACACCATGACAAATTATGTCGCGTCAAAGCGTACAACCGCACAACCGTCGGGCGTAAATTCGGCACCTTTTGGCAGCCATGTTTTGTTACGCAGCGTATTGACTTCGGCCACGTAAATTCGTTCCTTATTGCGTGTCATATCAGATCGTCGGAACGTAAATTCGGCCATGCGTAAGTTCGGTCGCGTAAATTCGGGCTAGTGTGTTTGTATACTTAGGCAACATTAATATTTATATTGTGATATACAATTAATTACGTAAGTTAGTGATACTAAACAGTTTTAATTAACACGCACAAAGTTTTGGCGTAGCTGAAATCGTAGTAATAAGGAATGCTCGTGTCAAGTTTGTTTCGTATCTTGTTTCGTAGAACCCGACGTAAATCATGTTTTTGTTGATAAATGCCATAACAGCCTCCACGCCACAGCCGTATAAATCATAGTTAGATGACCGAATAATGCTAAAGAGAATATTTCTAATGTTAGTTTCGATGAAATTGAGACATTTGTGAAACGTCACGAGATATACGAGAACAGTTTTTTATAGCCCTAAATTGAACAACTAGCCTTGTCGTAATATCAAGCTAGTTCTTTTCTGAAGTGTATTGGCTCGTTAGAATTCTAGCTGAGAAATGAAGCAAGTTTTGTTAACACGAAGCCAGACATACTAGCTTTATATATATAAACGATATTAAGGGGGCAAGCGAGCAGACGGGCTACCTGATGGAAAGTAATTGCCGTCGGCCACTAGTGTAGTGATATACGAAGAGGCGCAAGTGCGTTGCCGGCCTTTGTGAGGGATCGGGAATTAGAATCAGTTAGGCTACCGATAAACTCACTCTGAACAAAACACAGCACAACGCCGTTTCACGCCAGTTTCCTGTTCCAAATTCCAAAAAGAAACACGTTTTCTCAACTGTTTTTTACTATTTATTGTCTGTTAAAAAAAAACTTAGAATTTCAAACAAATTTTTGGTATTTTATATGAAATTTTTGCCAACTTACAGCAAATGGAGTATATACGATCATACTTTGTCGATCATAAGAAAGAAAGCCTAATAAAACTGAAATTGTAAAGAACGCGACAAAAAATATATAGACGCAGAGCCCGTAGACCGCTCACATTATTGTAATAAAAATGTGAGAAATGTCCTGAATAGGCGAATATGAATTCTCCATTTTGACATTTTTTAACGTAGCACTTCGTAGGAGGCAATTTTTCTCAGTGACAAACGCACCCTTTTCATCTGGCCGTATCTAGATCCAAGATTGCGGTAATGAGAATCCTGATAAGGCTCTTTGTTGAATTTTCTAGAAACATCATGAGGTTTTTCCTAATTTTTTATGCTCGAAAATACAAGGAAACTTTTCAATTTTTCTGAATACTATTCTTAGTTTTTACAATGAAAGTGGAGTTCTTTTTTCCTGAGAAATTAGAAAAGTACTTTTTATTGGTTTCTTTTTAATCTGGTTTTCCCGCGGTTCTACCGTTTTCACGTTTCACGTTTCGCGTTTAATAAGGATATTTACTTACAGATTCGCTAAATCTTAAATAAACTTGAAATTTTAATACAGTATTCGTAAATAAATAAAATAATTTCTAAGGTTTACGCGAGTATCACTTATGGTTTTTTAACACTCACCCGTGGTCACGGGTGGACAGTTTACACGGGACCACTGCCGCTGGAAAGCAGCCGAAACGTGGGAATCAAAAAGTGCTCGGCGACAAAATCCGTAAGTGTCAAAAAACCATAAATAAAATAAATAAATTTCATACAGTATTTCTCATCACTAAACAGTAAGATTCCCCATCCCCATCCATCGTGTAGAGGAGCTATAAAAAGATATTATCTATTCTAAATTCAATCACAGACTTTAATTTGGCATAAAGGTCTCGTTACCAGACCATTAAATTTTATAAAAAAAATCATAGACTTCAACCATAAGTAAAAGGGTATTTCGTGTATGATTATCGTATCATGTCTAAATATTGTAGAGTGCGTAGTATTTTATTTAATGAAAATATGCAAAATAAGAGCATATTATTTAAAAATACATATTGATATTCCACGCTCCTCCTCTATATTAACTCTAACTCTAAGGAAATTTCTCCCAAATTTCATGCTTTTACATCTACGCGTCTTTCGTAAAAAGAGGTAAGTACTAAGTACAAAGTTTTCCGCTTGCGAATTAATGTATAAATGGATTTTTTTACCAGCTAGGTCTGGAGTTCTGTATTGAAATATAAGAGGTATACCAAAAATTGTCTACCAGCTCTCAGTATATTAAAATATAGTGAAAGAATTACTTTATAAATTATAATATAAGATATAAAACTAATTTTTATGTGCTCTTTAGTATAACACCTGATTTAGTTAATATTCTACTAAATCTAATCTTTCAAGGTTTTTTTAAAGGTGACAAACGCCACATTTTTGCGCCTTTTAGCAGAGAGTTGAAAAGAATTGAAATTAAACGTCACTTTTTGAGATAGGCTTAAATATATAAAGGATAGGTTACAGTGGGAGCAGTTAATATAATAAAGGCAGGCAACGCACTCGCGACTTCTCGGATGTCACGAGTGTTTATGGACGACAGCAGTTGCTTTCCATCGGGTAACCCGTCTGCTCGCTGGGCACCTAAATACACATACAAAATAATAGACTTACGGCATGTGTTTTAACCGACTTCCAAAAACGAGGAGGTTATATGTTCGGCTGTAGATATATATTTTTTACCGCTTACTGATAAGTGTTGCGAAGTTTTTCTACAACTTTTTTGACGGATGTTATGTGCAGAACCTGTCGAAAAAGTTGTTGAAGAAAAGTTGTCGATAGTATTCGACATGCCCCAAGCAAGGCTAAATTATGAAAACTTAAATTTTAATTTTAATAAGAAGTAAAATACCTACGGAAATCAGAGATTGAAACATAAAAAAGAAAACCAACGACAACTAACTTATCAAATAGTAATTTGGAAACAAACAACAACTAATGCTATTATATGAAAGCACACAATTTATGAAAATAAAAACGACAAAAATAATAACGGGAAGATGAAAAATTTGCACAAACATAATTTTTCAAGAGAAAATAAGGAAAACAGTAATATGTATTTCCTTCCCAGATTGGGGTGATTCCAGTTACTTAAAAACATCAATCCAACTTTTTAAATAAGACCGCGAGGCGAAGGCCTGTGGATCTCAAGATTTATGAGTTATGTACTATAAGGGAAGTTGTATTGTAGTCAAATTGCGGATTGAGGTAAGTTTTTCGCGTTATGTCAAGTCAGATCACGACTTACATGGAATTGACAATCCAACCGAATGACGTAGATCCGTCAACGGACTATGAAACAACTTCCCTGATTGTACCATGGGGGAAATAAAAACTGTTTTATGGTACAATCAGGGAAGTTGTGTCATAGTCTGCGAATCTTAGTAGTTTGTTCATGTTATGTCAAACAGGGAAGTTGTTTGAAATGGAAATGGAAATGGAAATTATAAAACAATTTTATGTCCATAGCTTGACCACAACGTAATCGTGGGACGGGGCGGGGAACAGATAAGAATACTATCGGAATCGGCATTGACGACCAACTGACAGGGTAGCACTGCCGGTAACCAGCCAAAAGAAACTAAAAAGTATTAAATAAAATTTATTCTTTAATAGTGCCTATTTCCGTACACAATCTTCATTATTTTAAAGTCGGTACCAGCTAACACGTCATGATTTGTCTAAATTTAAATGTTTGACTGGTATACATACTCGTTTTCGGAAGTCGGTTAAAAATCAAGTAAATTTTTCGCTACGTTTGGGAGCTTGAAGGAAGAACGAACAAGCACACTTTCCCGTATTTTAATATGAAATTATAAATAAACCAAGTTTTAACTTTAACATAAAATATTTAATGAAGAAATATATTTTTAAAGAACGAAACAAATTATCGGACGCGACTTACAACCGCGACACAAAGGTAAGCACAGACAAAAACATCCGACGCGTCAGATTCGCTTCGGACGTCCGAACGTTCAAGGTCAATTCAAGGACTCACGTCTTCTAGGTTGCACGCTGCAATAAACAATAATTTTTATTTAAAGACCTCTATAATTCTCGACCTCAAGACGAGTCTGTAAGTCGCGTCCGATTTTCGTCTTAACGCGCGCCCTAACATAATATTGTTCAAATTGCGTAAAGATAATTGCACGTTATAACATTATATTAATAAACATAATTACAAAGGCACACATATCGTTAACGAAGCTAATACGTTTCACTAATTCGCCGTTTCATTCGCACCTGTGTTTACTGAATTTGTTTACTAATTAATTCTATGATACGCGGTAACAAATGAAACACAAATCTACGCAAAAAATAATAATATCTTCACGTTGTTTGTGGTAACGTTAGTTAGTTGTAACCAAGCCTTCCAAGAGTGCCCCAGTGCGTGCATAAACAAAAACACAATCTCCTCCTTAATTGAGCCATCTAGATAAACATCATACTTTGAAGTGTACAAACTTAATAGGACGTAAGTCGCGGACGTTTTTTTAGGGGCTGTTAGTAGCGTCCGTAATATCTAGTTTACACGTATTAAGTAGATAAGCAGGTAACAAAATTTTAACTAAATTTTAAGTGACTTAATTTTAAGTGTATGTCCAAACGTATTTAAGTATTTAAGCTCTTTAATTAACTCAAGATGGACGATCAACAACGTCTCATGTCATTAAATTTGTTACTGATAATATTTTGGAGGAAGTCAAAGACGAAATTACCAGAGAAAAAAAGCAAAACTTGCTATAACCCATTGGATAATATAATATAGAAGAGATTGGTACGGCGCAAGTACCACTTTGTTTAGGGAGCTATTGAATGATGACAAACAATAATATTTTAATGCACTACGGACGACAAGCGCCACTATACTTGTGAATTTAACTTAATTGTGCTGAAATGTACCTGTCTAAACGTGTCAAGCGACAAGCCCCGCTAACCAACTTAACAGAAAAAAAAAGAAAAAATTCTAATTATCGAGTAAAGTAGTTAACTAAATTTTAACTTGATATTTGCTACGAAATTTTGCGTTTACATGCAATTTAAAAATAAAGTAGATAACTAGGTAACTTAATTTTAAGTTAGTAATTACATGTAAACACAAAATTTAGTATACTATAGTTGAGGACGATTTGGAAAAGGTTTTCTTTTTATAGTTTTCATACTTTTAGTTTAGACTTCTATATTTTATTTTGTTCTGTTTAGTTGATAATAAAATTTATTATAATTGTTATTTGAATGTAAAATTATAAAAATCTTAAATACATAAAATGCTTATATATAAAAATATAATTTTAAATTATATACTTAATTTACAGACATTAATAACTTAAAATTAAGTTACCTTTTTATCTACTTAATACGTGTAAATCAGACATAAGTCGCGATCGTAAGATTGTTTTCACCTCAAGTCTCTTTAAGGCAAACGTTTCGTACGAATTGAACAATTCGGCGTGGTCTTGAGTGCGAGGTTCCATGACATTTTGTATACCGAATTCTAAAATTCGTTTCGCTCTCTGCGTTCTTATCGCTCGCTTCTGATAGATGGGCGTTTATCATTACACGGAACCCTAAAAGACAGAAACCTGCTTAGTCCACGTAAGCAGATTTCAGGTCACTTAACCTTTGGCGTGGTAAAAGGGTTATGTTCATACACTAATATGGTTTCCGTATCTGTTCACACACACCATTGAGTTTTAAAACTAAATATAATAACGCGGCAATGTTAGAGATTTTTTCATTTGTTTATTTATTATTCAATACATTCTAGATTTTTAGATGTATAAAAACAAAACATCTTGCCGCAAAAACTACAAAGAGCTTATCTGGACAAAATGAAGTCGCATTATCATTATTTACTTTAATTTTCTAAAAGGTGTTTTTTAAGCTGCCGTCTATATTTACATTTGTCTCGATATAACCCTTGCAGGTCTTCCGGCAACTCTCTTACATATAAGGGTTAAATAATTGGTATAAATGAATGTACCTAATTTAAAAAAAAAATCGGATGCAACGTAGCGGTCCACATTTATCATAAGAAATAACAGAAAGTGCGTGATACTTGTTTGAAACATGGATTCTCTACATTACGCCCTCACATATTGTGAACAAAGCAACCACACTGTACTTTATTTTCATGAACTGCGTTTTAGGCAATTTTTCTCGAGGAAATGTTTTTTAGTAAATGGAGGGCGTTAGCTGAAATACGTAGGACTCTTAAGGCAAACGCGGTATCCTACACAGGGCTTAGAAGCCCTTACGGTGCTCTGACCCCTTTCTCTCTACCTCTAGCCTCTGTGATCCCCTTCCTATTTTATTGAGCTCAAGGAAAAATTGTGGGATCTTAAAAATATAGTAAACGCACATCTATATTTTATTTAAGTATAAAATAACTTTCAAATGACAATCACATCATAGGTAAACTAAAATTGATATTAAACATCTATATTATATAGAATTCTAAAATTTTGCCGTGGAAGAACCATGCTTTAGCACGAATGGGCCGGCTCGGCCGGAGTGATACCACGACTTCAAAGAATAGAGGCGAGAACGAAACACAGCACAACACCGTTTCGGTGTTGTGCTGTGTTTCGTTCAGATAGTGAGTTTACCGGTGGCCCAACTTCCCAAATCCCCTATCCCTATTCCCTCATAGAGGCCGACAACGCACTTGCGACTCTTCGGATGCTACGAGTGTTCATGGACGACGCCAGTTGCTTTCCATCAGGTAGCCCGTCTGCTCGCTTACCCCCTTAAAATCATTAAAAAAATTGTTTCTTTCACCGCGTTCGACTAGTTTGGTTCTGATAGAGTGTGCAAGTTCACCAATATCTACCATTAATTATTATCAAGCCAACCACAAAACAACCGTGACCGTGCTATTACTGCTAGAACTATAACTTATTTAAAAAAAAAACAAACCCGAAACTCACCGAAGTTCCCCAGATAATCTATTCGCAATAAAATCACTTTGCTGTAACCTTTTCAACCGAAGAAAAACTTTTTAAACTCGCCGTTATCAAAAGGTTCTTCACAATTTCCAGCTACACGCTCGCTGAAATAAATCAGCCAAGTCAGCCCTCCAAACTTCGAGGGGATATTAAGGTTCCTGTTGACATTACTCTGTCATTGAGAGCATTACTATGGAGCTATTCTAGTGGTTTTTGTTAGATTTACAGAATAATTGTCCTTCATATTTGGCACACTTTGATGCGTATCCGATTGTCGGTCTTAGTGTTTGCTTCGTCATTTGACACTTATATTATTTCTTGACGTTAATTAGCACGATCATCGTCGGCGAACAGAGTTTGTCGCTGTTTGTCCACAAACGCCGTCAACTGACAACGGGATTTATTCTGTCCCACCCCCAATCCCACTGTATGACATAGGAGACAGGTTTCATTTTCGTCTACGCCAGTAATGACGCCAACGACATTACCAGGCTCGAATGGGTCGGCTCGACCGGAGTGATACCACGGCCTCACAGAAAACTGACGTGAAACGGCGTTGGCTGTGTTTTGTTCTTCTATGACTCCCTCTACGAGGGAATGGGAATAGGGATAAGGGAATTTCCATAATCCCTTATCCCTATTCCCATTCCCTCATAGAGGCTGGCAACGCACTTGCGACTCTCCGGATGTCGCGAGTGTCCATGGGCGACGGCAGTTGCTTTCCCATCAGGTAACCCGTCTGCTCGCTTGCCCCCTAAATATAATAAAAGACATTGACGATAGAGCACTGACGCTAGAAAATGAAACCTATAGCCTAGATCATAAAGTTGCATTTTACAGAAAAAAATCTCGTTCTCGGTTCACGATGGTGGTGGACCGGCCTTAGCTCTATTTACGATCGTGCTCGCGTGCCATGGTTTGTAATCGCAGATCATCAAGAAGACCCACTACCGCCGCACTCTGTGGCCCTACTTTCAAACAGCACATTCAAATCTTCGGACTCGATGCGCTGTGAGTCAATCTCATTCTCTACTCCTGTTACCGTTCTGTATACCCGTATCCTATACCTTCATCAAGCAGGCCGGCAGCGTACTCGCGATGTTTCGGATGTTACACTGTTAAAGTAAATTTACTACAATTTTACTACGCAAATGCATCCTAAAATTACAAAATCTTGTATTGTATTGGAATTTAAACAC
>JAOTAV010070288.1:0-13605 GCA_026546445.1 Cyclargus thomasi | reverse complement strand
TGTACCCGCAAGATCGACATAATATTAAGTTTTGAGTGCCTATGTATAAAATATATAGAAACTAAACATTAAAGTAATTTGGTACAATTTAACATTTTTAAATAACTATATTACCTATACTAATAGAAGAACTAAACAGGGTTTGTAAAAAAATATTTTTTTTTAACATAGCAATATTATATTATGTATCACATACACAATAAAATGTCAATTTAGAGTCATTGGCCGCAATCATTATGTTTATTTATTATAAATTAATTACTTGTATGTAGAGTTTGAGGCAGTAATTTGTTATGCATATTACTAAATGTATTATTAAATATGTCAATCTTAATTTTATATGTTCTTTTAATATGTGATATAAATATTTTTAGCAAGGTTGCCACTAGAATCCATTGTCTTATATAAAAAAGGTACCATAACTCACAATTCCAGTCACCAGCTTGCCCTTACGAAATGGCTTTAACAATTTTACCAGGTCTCATAATCAGCTGTTGTTTTCTATACCTACAAAAGTATTTTATATGGCATAACAACGTTTGCCGGGTCAACTAGCACCTTTATAATATTATAATAGGAAATAGGTATGCATGTTTTTTTTTCTTTAAATAAATCTATCGTTATATATATCATATAGCCCACTATCATAATAATTTGCTTTCAATAAATTTTGTTACACATGGTAATGGTATACTTAATAAAATGGTATACTTAGCATGTACCTTTGTAGAGATGCGGCCCAAAGTGCTTCGTCAGGTAGAATAGTTCTACATTCTATGTCATTAAAAATATAAGTTTAACTATAACTTCTATATTACTCATATAATATGTTGGTCCTGCTATTTGCAAATGCTGAAAAAAATCACCACTTACAAACCGCTTAAAATGGGACATATTTAATACTATTTGGTACCCGCAACTTGGTTGCGCAAAAATTTGTATATCACGCGGGAACCGTACATTTTCCCGGGATAAAAAGTATTCTACATGTTACCCAGACCTAATAGTTATTAAACAAAAAAAAATATTCAAATCAATCAAAACAGACAACTTATTTTTGTCGATATGTGTTCCATTACTGTTCCTTAGCACCCCCACATTATTTTTTTTGTAAAAATATTAAATGTACAGACACTCCAATTTTACTGTTTTATTATATGTATTGATTTTGTACTGACGCCAACCCTGAATACTGCGGTTTAAGCTCGACTGCTGCGATCTGCGTCATTAACTAATGACGCGACATCGATGTGACGAGTGCTCCCAAGCGATTATCAGACAATTTTAATTATACTCTCAATACCAGCCAATACGTTGGATGTTTTGCACTCATACTTTTTTGTAATCAAAAGTATTTTCATTGGTGTAGTTAAAAGATATCTAATTCGTGATAACTAAAAACCTAATTTATTTTTAAGAATGTACGGGGATGTAGCCGAAAAATAGACATGTCCATCTAACATGTGGTTGCAATGATTTCACCAACAAATTACGTCAATTACCAACTATATGCTTTGGTAAAATATTATTTTTATCTTACAAATTTAGAATTCATTAAATATCTACTCGTTGTTGTTGACACTTGCTTGTTTATCCATTTTAAAATTTTGATAATTTTGGTCAAGGCACGACCGGGGGCAGTACTCCACAACCGTTTTGAAACTTGAACGAATTGAAATGCAACGACCAATTCTTACTAAAGACTAAATGACGTTGTTCTACTATAGAACGGCAACATTCGGACTCAATGTCCGAATATTCGAATCAGCGATTTGAGAGTAGAGTTCCAGAGACTGATGTCGAGAACTTATTTGAAGAATACTAAATTAGGTTAAATAACTGAGTTATTCCTTTCTTGCCTCCGCTATCTTAATGATCTGTAAAGGGTCCCGACTCCCGAACCTCCAGACTCCAGACCGACGCCTGCATCAAAGGTTTATTGTACCGCTAATGCTATTAATCATTCGACGAAAATCAAGTGTCACTTCTTATACACTGAACCTTAAGTAGGACCCGAACTTTGTCGTAGCGCTAGTTAGCGGTCGATGAAGATTGGCACTTCGTCGCTTTAGAAATTTCTCACGCCCATAACATGAGAACATCTTTGTGTAATACGGAAATAATATGAAATTATTAATTGAGGCTGTCCGAGTGAGGTGTAAGCGCAAATGAAAGATTAACGACGGCCAACGCTTTTCTATTAGTCATGGACCCGCTGGCAACAGTACTTGGTAGAGTAATGTGGCAAATCTTAACACAATATATAATTCTTGTTTATTTGTTTGTTGCTGAACTGGAAGGATTTTGATAAACGGAAAATGTTGTACCCCTTTTTACGAAAGACGCGAAGATGTAAAAGCGTAAAAATTCTCCCAATTATAGTTGATATGGAAGAGCGTGGAATACTAATAATATCTTAGAATAAGCTTTAATCTTAGATATTTTTAATAAATAAAACGCTACGCACACTACAAAATGCATACTACAATATTTTGACATGACACGATAATACATACACTCTTTTCTTTGAAGTCTGTTTTTTTTCATAAAGCTTATCGGTCTGGTAATGAGACATTTAAGCCAAATTGAAGTCTATGATTGCATTGAGAATAGATTATATTTTTATAGCTCCATCTTCAGGTGAATTTAAATATTTATGGCCGAATTTCGACCACAGGGCGAGTGGCGACTTCTAGTTGATATGGATTCAGAAACCAACACTGGCAGGACAACGTCTGTTGGGCACGTATCATATAATATATTTTATGTCAAGTCCTTACTTGTATCTACTATACCTACTAATAATTTGCTATATGAAAAATAAAGAAGAATTGTATGCTTATCTATATCTATGATCATTATTTATTAAAACATGTACATCAGGAATATAAACTCTGAAAACAGCATAGTACGTATAGATATCAGTTATATTTGTCTATGGTTATATTAAAGAAGTCGATGGCTTGTTACAGAAACATAAAATCTTATTCACCACACATATACACATTTTATGTTTAACGACTTAGCGTATGTGTTAAGTCAAGAGCTTAAATTATAAAGCACATTGACATAACTTTAATTATTTCTGTCATAAAGATTTTAAGATGGAGATTAAGCTTGTAATCTAACCGTTACATATACAGTTATCTTTTTATCAATACTTTAAAAGTAATTTAGCTTCCAGTGTATATTATTTACATTTAAAACTTAAAGCTTGCTTCATGCACCAGCTTCTAAGTGCCGCAGCTTGTGAAGGCGTTTAGGGCCGATACCAATCAACTTTACAACCTAGGCCTTAGTCTTTGATGTGCCCTCAGACTGCGCACCGACGGCCATTAAATCGTAACTTTTACTGTCCAGTAAAAATAAATTGAGGTCTCCTCAAAACTTCAGCTGATATATAATCAAGATCTTATAGAGAAGTTTTAGTAAAGGTTAATCAAATCAAATCAAAATTTTAATATCGATTTTGATTAACGGTTACATTATTTTATCATGGAAAAAAGTGAGATTTTATATGACATTTTTTTTTGTGTGTCTCTTGCAGTACGTACCTAATATATAGTTCTGTAATTAGTATGATATCTAACAGAGTTTTGTTTTGGTTAAAAAATAACCTGCTATTATCTGACCGAAAGATCCCGAGCTGCAGCTATAAAATGCTAATAAAACCTACCCAAATATCAAATTTAATCGTTAAATAAATAATAACTTCAAAGATTATAGGGGAGCAGTCATTTTAAAAGGTTGATCCAAAGAGTTCCTAGAACATTTCCCTTATCTAATTAGTTGCCTAAATATCGTTTGAGATAACGACGACGAATCTAACTTGGTTACGGAGTAGGGCTGTGTAAACTCAAGTTAAGTGATTTATTACTATAAATATGCCAATATTCTGTTAAATTATTTTTATACTTGGGTTCCGAATGGGAAAGAAAATGTGATTATATTTTTTAGTAAACTTGTTTCTTAACTGGAAATTCTAAAATCAATTTCTTTTTGATGTCTTAAAATTTTTAATGAAATCGTTAATTAAAAATCTTTCGGATTTTGATGACCTTAACGACGCAGAGTAAACTACATGACCGTCTTTAATTTCTGTCGATAACGTCGTCTCTAATATTAGAGACCGATTTAAGTGGTTCTATATGTAATGGACTATAATCGTTATTCACAAGATGCCGATAAAACTTTGTAGCAAACCTCCTTGCGCAACGTTGTTGTTAAAATTTAAAAGTCTCTCTTCTATATTAATACACCCTCTTCACTTAGACAAAGTAAAGTAAGCAGTATCTTGTAATAATTATATATTATACCTTATGAATTATGAAGAGTTACTATCGTTGTTTGCACAATGCGTAGGCCTGACGTGTAAAAATCGAGAAATATAAACAATATTTGTTCACGAAAACATGTAGGATGAGATTCATTTAGATAACGATGACCTCATAGTGCAGAAAAATTTCGAAACTACCAGCCTAGTACGAAGAATTTTGACACAAGCATGTTGGCGAAAACCAGATGCTTTGTAATAACAGGATGCGAAGAAACAGAGGAGCTGAGAAAATAAACAACGGCGCTTAAACTTGTGTTTATTAGGTCATCTTCGAGTTTCCTCTTTATAACCATTCACTTACGTCTACATTATTAGAATTTACATAAACATGCCAGATTCAGTCTAGTTGTTCTGCAAGCTTTTAAGTCATGCTTAAGCTTATTCTGCTAAAAGTTCTCGTACATTGCAACGTCACATCGCTTTTCTTGATAGTGACGTAATATACGTTTGTCTGGTAAGTTACTAGGAGAACATGACGCCTCGACAGGTTTCTATTGCACGTGTTCAAAATTCTATCACTATTTATTATTTACGATATAGTAACAATTGGAACAGTTAATTATGTTACTATTCTTAATCCTCGAATACTAAAATACGTCAAAAATAAACCATTAATCATGGGTAACCAGTTCGAAGTTTAAATAAGTCGCAGGTGCGAGAGAGACAAATTAAAAAGAAAGGGATAGTGGCGCATTCCTTAGTGAATCGATGGCCCGGCATTCCGTCGAAAGGGAAACTTTTTCACCCTTGGATTAAAGTTTTTTGTGACACCTAATTGTATTAATTTATTTAATTTTTAATGGTGATAGGTATAACAATAAAAATAATTGTAAGAGGCGTGAAAGCGGTTGTTTTTTGTTTGTTTACATCTTTACGTGGTTAATTAAGTTTCAAATCTCCTTTTTTTAAAGGTTAGGTGATAATGTTAGAAATTAGCTGTTATTTTATGTCATTGTTTCTCATTACCAGGACAAAACTGTGAGAAACGGTCGGTTTCCGGGTAAATTACTTGCGAATGCGTTAAGCTGCACAATAATGGCTGCAGTACACGGTTGACAGTTAGACAGTTAGGTAAACATGATTGTACTCCGAGCGTAAAAGTGGAAAGCGGCCGGCACTCGCAGAACGGAATTCGGTTAGAAGTTTAGAACTAACAAACTACATAGTGTATGTACTATGTACAACAGCATACTAACTAACATACTAAACGACCATTGTCACTGTGATTGGAAGTTTAAGATTTGATGGGCTTTTTGTAATAAATAATAGGAAAAGCTTCATGAATTTTTTTACAAAAGTGGAACAACGAAATTATAATGACAATTTTCGTGACTATTAACTCAAAAGGTCCGGAAATAGCAGCGGTAGCAGTCCCTGCTATTATAGAAAAGGCACACAATACAGTATGGTGCTAATAAAGAAGATGAAATTCAAATGAGCGAGTCTTTGTTGGATACCGTGTATTGTGTTCGATTGTGTGTGCTCGTGAAATTATTTTCTCTGTGTAGCTTGCCGACTCCTTATAAACCTACCTTGTACTAAACTTCATTTATAGGGGTTTGATTATAACAGAAACAGTTAAACTGTTAACAGTGTGTTATAAATTATAGCAAACTTCTCCGCTACTTCGTTAGCTCAGAAACTGTTTTATAGCGTAAGAACTCTACGGTATATAGAAAACTTTCCCAACCTTTATTTTGTGCTTGCCTTCTCGAGCCAAAAATAAAATTTTTCCATGCCCTCTTAATATAATACAGTAAAAAAATGTTGTACACAAAAAGTCAACATTTATTTAAAATAAAAAAACCATAATGACTATTCTTTCTTTTGGATATGTAATGTTTCATATTACGTATCTACGACGCCCCCCCTAACATTTCTCTACGCCCCCTTAGGGTAGCGTGCTCCCCCGCGCCCCGATTGGGAAGTCCTGGTATACATATATACTACTGATAGAGTTCAGAAGTATTTCGTCACTCAATGTATTTTCGTGCCAAATTTCATCACAGGCTTAGGTTAACAGATAAGTGGATACACTTTTTTTGTATTAGTATACTGATATTAAATATATAGATATGTCATGTTTGTAGACTTTTATCTCCTAAGGTACATCTGTATAAATCTATTGATGACTCCTATTGTCCCAGGTTCAATAAGAATACACAATAAGCGACCTAATAAGTGTTGATCGAGTAGGCACTAAACTGAATTGTGATTAAGGCATTTCGCGGTTGGCTGCTCTGTCCCCGATCTGTACAATGACGTGCGATGAGGCATGCCCTCTGATTGGGTTCAAATGTATAGGAACCGAGCATAATGCACCTCATGAGGTAACGGTAAGGTAATATGTGTGAAGGTAAATATTATCTACGTGAGGTGCGGGCAAGTGCATAACGGCGCTCGCAGAGAAACATTAGTAAATAAATAACTTGATTGGTCTTTGAAAGTGTTTTCCCGGTTTGTGCCTACAATAATATCTTCTCTACGTTGACAATGGGTAGTTGTAGTGCTATAATGAGCAAATTATGTCTTTAAATTATTATGATGACTTAACTTTTTATCTCTTTTAATATAATTTAAAGTAGTGTTATTGTTTTTCGATTAATATGGGTCTTTTTAATAAATAACGCACAATTTACTGATATTTAATACTAAACGACTCAGCATACCTTGAAAATGTAGTTTTACTTGGTTTTAACAAATTGCAATTATTATAAAAGATAATTTTGTTAATATTAATAGCTCATTAACGTTTCAAAACCTAAATATGATACAAAGAATTCCATCATTGTGTGACCAAGGGCTCGCGGCAATGTGTGCGTAAAAGAGCCGTGCGTACATGAAAAGTCTCCGAGACCCTTACGCACCGACTGGCCCCCAGCCGATTCGGGCCCCACAGAGCCCTTTTTTATCGAGTTTTGTCCTAAAATGGAAAACAAGTACTAGGACCTCAGAAAAGCTTAGCAGTGGAGGGGTGCCACCCTTAGCGTGACCCGAAGATGCGCAGACTCGAACTTTTCTTAGCACCCCACCTATTCATTTTCCGCAATCCATCGGACGTGTCTAACTCTTTCTAACCCTTGTCACGAGGCTGATATTCTCATCTCTATCTCTCTTACTTAGACGAGGGTGCGACGGGCGACTACGTTTACCAGTGAGTGTGGCTATGCCGGGGGCATACCTACACGTTTACCCCTTAGACATACGATGCGTATGTGCCTATACGTCTATAGAGGCTCATATAGAGCCATACGTGGGGTTGCTTCCTTCGTACCCATGTTATCCTGGTTCATGAGTATGTGTAGAGATTAGAATTTGCTAAGCAAACGGTACTTTTTCTAATGCATGGATTCTCTCATATGAAGCCTACGTTAGAAGTTTTCTAATACGAACTTTGAAATAACATTAATATAGCAGAGAAATAACATGCATGGGCAGAGCGATATTTTCAAATGTTCTATCATCTATGTTAAGGTGTGACAGGGAAAGTATACATAGGGTCATCTCTTTCTATCTGGTCGGAATAGGAGGACATACAAAATATTGCTAACATGGTGTACAGTGTACACTGTACATAATATGAGTTTGTGTACTTGTAATCGAATGTTGTAGTTTTATGCCGTGATTTACTTAGCAACGTAACAAAGTAAAAACCTTTTTTATAATACATATTATGATAAAAATTATATTGTTTAATTGCAAGTATACTAGTGAAAAAGCGCAGCCTTTTGAAAGCTTGCGAGATATTTAAAATGTATGTTATGTACTCAGTTCGTTGAACTAAACGATGATTTTAGATATTAGAAAAAATGAATGATAATATCCATGTATTAGTAGTTGTACAATATTTTTTATATTCAATATCTCAAGGTGTTAGCGCCATCTATGACTCGAGATGTGCAACTGTTAAGATAAGTTTAACTTTGCAGCTGTTGCACATCTCAACTCATAGATGGCATTAGTAATACAATATTATTTTTACTTATTTTATATTTTTACTTATTGTCTATAATATTATTACTATTTTATTTTTAAACACATCTACACATACTACTATGCAAGACTATGCAAGAGCCCAAACCTAAAGCTCTTATAGTTTTTTCGTAAAGTGTACCACAAACATGTACTTGGAGTGGCTTATAGAAGGATTCCCCAAAGGAAAAACTACGTATTTTGGAGTGGTAAAGAATAAGCTGGATTTCGTCTCAAAATGTATTTACTCCTTTGAGCTGTGAGTTGTAATTTATGTAATTAAGATTTAAAATGCTACAAAATAATAATAATACAAATAAATTTTATGAATGCTACTGCTATGTGTTTGTGCGATCTATTTTTGTTTGTTTTATACACCCTACGCATTTGTATACTGTTTGTATCAACGTCGGTAGGTGTTAAAAAGGTTAGAAACCACTGCTCTACAATAAGTATACAGACCAATGACTCTATTTTTGGTTATGCATACATTTTGCGAATCCATATTGTATTCTATCATTATAATTAGCGACATAGTAGTAGTTATATTGTATGATATCAGAATGAGTCAAGTGTCATAATTGTACACCAGTAATAACTTCCTGCCAAAGACATGGCGATAGCTCGCTTATTTCGTTCAATTCTAAAGAGCTTGAATATATTCTGTATGTTGTTGTCTGGAAGAAATTGCTATTTAGTTATAAGGCCGCCTTTGTGTGCTTTCAAATTTGCATGGTTTTTATTTTATGTATGTAATGTTATTGTAACTGTGATTGTGCACAATTTCATTCATTCATTATAATCTGATATTTACAATCCTAATATTATGATATCATGTATTTGTAACTGAACTTTTAAGGGATTTGAGAATGATCTGAGCGTCCGTAGCCTAGTGGGTAGACCTTTGGTTCGCACTCGAGTGGCTGCAGGTTCAAACCCCGGTAGAGGCGTGTACCAGTGAGACATTTTCCGATCTCAAATACATAAATACGGATGCTTATTGCCGTGGCAGAGCCATGCTCGGGCACGAATGTACTTCTAGTAATTAACATAATAATTTTAAATAAATTGAAGGAGATGGCATAGCAATTTTAGTTTTTTGAAACCTAATCATGTCATGAACTTACACACGTAAAAGAATATCTTATAAAAGATAAATATTCATTAAAATATAAACCATAAAATGTTAAAAAGTAAGCCTCAAGAAATTAATAGAAATGTAGAGTTTGTCGGTTTATCAAAGTTGCTACGTCGTAGTAATAATACCGCAACTGAACAAATTGTGTATATTGAATTTAATCGAAGCTGACCGATCCCTTTCATCTTTCCAGGTATTCGGAATGAGTCAAGGACGAAGGACCTCCGGCAGGATTATAAATGTAAATCATCAGTAATCCGGGACTCCGTGTGCGGTCATGTGGGCGGGGCTTTACGTTGTTACTATGTTATATTATATTTTATAGCTCAAGATCAAAAACACGATATTATCACGATAAAATTGTAGTTAACATATTTGATTACAAAGTTCGATCAGTGTGTCGATACATGGTAGCAATCGCATCCTTATTATCAAATTGATGTTCAAAAGTATGAAATTACTTATCTTTGAAGTTAATAGAAAAGGTATTTTATTTGTTCAGAGTACTTATTAAGATTATCGATATAATATTTGAAACGTAATGAAAGCTATAAAAATATGAAACCAAAACACCTTCTTAACGAATTTTGTGTACTGGTTCCCGAAATGCTGTAATACAAGTTTATAGTCCCAAGCAATAGAATCAAATTGACGAAGCGTGATTACAATGCATACGTTATATATATTCATTACTAGCTGACCCGGCAAACGTTGTTTTGCAAAAAAAAATTAGGGTTGTACTACCCCTAATATTTAGGGGGATGAAAAATAGATGTAGTCCGATTCTCATAGATACCGGACAAGCACAAAAAATTTCATCAAAATCGGTCAAGCCGTTTCGGAGGAGTATGGCAACGAAAACTGGGACACGAGAATTTTATATATTAGATTTACATCAAGTATGAACAAAAATTAAATCAGCATACGTACGTCGTCTTTTCGCTCAAGATTGGCGGTATGGTTCATTAACCTTCTGTCAAATTTCTATACAAACCGCGGTTGTCAACAACAAAGTGACAACACAACACTTTTGTTACAACACTTTTGTTACAACCGCCTTTTGTATGGAAATGACAAATTTTTGACAGAGGTTTAATGAACCATACCGCAAATCTTAAGCGAATGCATAATTTTAACAACGTTTTCTATTTTACTCTTTATTGCTATAGTCTACGGCGTAGACCCGTCGTAGACCCTTAAAATTGTATCACTCTATAATTAAATTTTTAAAATTATCGATTTATCCATTACGCATTTGTTGCAATAAGTCATTTCATCCTTCATCTTTTAGGATGAGTTATTTGTTGTTGTATGAGCTGGAAGTATTTATTTTTATTGATCCCGACGACACAGGAGTTACATTGGTGGTAATGCTGTTAATTGTCTGTACACCCAATCCTTGAATGTCTCTCTGTAGTCTACTCTACACACGATATAGAGCGGACGAGATAGGCCATCCGCCGCCCACGGTGTCCGTATCACCCTTCACTATTACTTTTATCATTGGTGACACAGTTATTTTCAACCTACCTCATATGTACCTACTTGCTAATCTTATTAAAACCTATGTAGGTTACTAAAATGACTTGTCCATTTTGATAAATGTTTTTCTTTTATTGAAGAGCAAACGAGCAATTTTATAATCTGATAGAAGCCGACAGTTTTGTTTTGATTGAGAATCGACATTCATACTGTATTGTAGACTGTCGTGTGAGACCCATGCTTCAGCACGAATGGGCCGGCTCGTCCGGAGAGATACCACGGCCTTCCAGAAAACTGGCGTGAAAAGGTGTTGCGCTGTGTTCCGCTCAGTGATTTTACCTGTGGCCCAACTTCCGTAATCCCCTTATCCCTATTACCACTATTACTATTACCACACATCTCATAAAAAAGGCCGACAATGCACTTTCGACTCATTGGATGTCACGAGTGTCCATGGGCGACGGCAGTTGTTATTCATCTGGTAACCTGTCTGCTCGCTTGCCCCTTAAATATCATTAAAAAAAGACAAGCTTCACAATAATGCTAATGATAAAAATCATTGTTATCATGGTGCAACATATAAAGAGGTGTTCATCAATGTTGACAAATACAATAAATATGTAGTTTTAGGCAAAGCTTTAATTTCAGATCATACGTATAAAGTTGAACTTTTTTAAATTTCGACACCTGTTACGATTATGTCCAAGCGGAAGTCAACTTTATCCGGGAAGCCCCTTTCTAAGCCCACTTCCTTCTTAGAAAGAAACCTTCAAAAGGTGAATTTAGATAAAAAAACTTAACCCTTTTTAAAATAAAGTTAATTTATTGACTCGAACCTTTAAATTCGTAATATATGGCCCACTTAAATGTGCGTTGCTAAAGTAAAATCTATTTTTGCGGTTTGGTTAAATTTTAAACATGCGAATGCAGGTTCAAAGAATGGAGATCAAAGGTGGACGAGGTACCGTCGTATAAATATTTGCGTCGAGCACACCATACTAATTGCGGTACTGTGTACTACACCGACAATTGCCAAATACTTTAAGTATAATACTAATTATTACCTAACGAAGCAAAAAGTGCAAAAATATTTTATAGAAGAAATAAGACTATAAATATAGACAGCACAAGAATATAATGTCTAAAGAGACATGGAATTACAAATTGTTTATTTTGTAACAATTAACACTATAAGTTTTTAACAAATTGGGCGTAAAAGCACTCCATAAGTGTATTACAAATATATTTATGTAGCAAAAAGTTTTAATAAAGGTGAAGGTTAGTCGCGTGCCAATAATTAAATTATAATAATAGAAACAAGTCAACAGGTGTATCATAACTTGTCTCGAACCTGCCTGCCGCGTTTGGTAGCTCTTGAACCCGCCGTCATGACAATATGACCTTAATCGTCGAGGAAATAAAACGCTTAGTATCCTGGCGGGTGTCACTGATAAATTGGCTTAAGGTAGTGCAGGTAGAACGCATGCGTCAGGTGAGACGGAATACCTCTTTACAATTTCAGTTACCCTAGTACCAGGCTGGCATCTTGCCACAGGTATGCTTCCAAAAGCAGGTGTGGGCTCTCACAGTGGGCCCGAGTGACCTCAAGGTTCAACAGGTGTCGTTAGGATAAAGCCTCCACATTTCACTGGTGCAGTAAATAAGGAGGCAGTAATTTTATACGCACCTCTACTTTGTCCTTTCTAAAATACAATAAAGCCTAATCCAAGTCTCTCTGATTTCCGCTTGGTGGTCATCAAAATAACATGTATATGATAACAATTATTAGCAACTACAGAATATGCTAATTTATTTGATAGCATATGAGAAATTAATTACGTTTTGCCTGATTAAAGAAATTCGATACAGTAGATAAGCAATATATTTTACGAGGACGATAGCGACATTAACGACTGTAATATTTCGAGGCATAGAATCTCATTAGGTACACTTTAAATGAGCATAAACATTTCAAATTAAATGTTAGACATAAGAGCACTGATAAGATGAATAGATAAGTAAGATAAATCGACAAGTAAAAATATCCTTTATACTTGGTCTGTAGGTACCTAAACCTTTCAAGTCAAGGAAACAAATTTACTATATATCAAAGAAAAGCTCTGTCGCTTTGGACTCTTGACTACGACTTGTCCAATAAAGTAAACGTGTGTCCCTATAATATCATTATAGTTTATAATTCACGTAAAATATTAGATAATTTCAACAAAATATAAATCTGTCGATTTCCATACGTACGTATGTAAGCTCGCTTAGATCATTTTCGGTCATACACAACTTTCCAGACTTTTTAATATAACACACAAGTGCAATGACCGACAAAATCAGTCTAGAGCCGGCTAGATCAGTGTTAATTGTTTAAATGCCTCCTGTCTAGAAATATAATCTAGGCTTCACTCCCAACCTAAATAAAGTAATCTTAAATTAATTTTAAAATACTCTTCAAACTCACTAATGAAACATACGGTACTGAGATGAGGTCTGTTTATTTAATCATTTTAAAT
Organism: Cyclargus thomasi; assembly: GCA_026546445.1. Classification (NCBI taxonomy): domain Eukaryota; kingdom Metazoa; phylum Arthropoda; class Insecta; order Lepidoptera; family Lycaenidae; genus Cyclargus; species Cyclargus thomasi. Next base: position 155 of record JAOTAV010070288.1, on the reverse strand, counting down.
TACGTACATGAGTGAATTTCAACAAATGCTCGGTTTTTTATCATATCGGTGAACTTTTTTATTTATGTATATTTTATTTACTTTTCAGGTTTTATGTAATCTTTAGGACATAATATGTTCCCAAACTGAATATGGTTAACGTATTATTTAAGATT
>JAOTAV010070287.1:0-38697 GCA_026546445.1 Cyclargus thomasi | reverse complement strand
ATTTTTATTATATGATACATATATTTAATACACATCCAAGACCCAGGAACATTGAAAAACTTTTTGCTCCGTCGGCGAGATTCGAACCCGCGACCCCCGGCGTAAGCTACCAACGCGCTTACCAACTGAGCCACAGAGGTCGTCAAATAGTCGTCAGATAGCCAATAACCACATAAAGCAGGCTCCTAACAAGCCATTGTGTATCTTTTCGTGTACTAAATAAAGTTTGGTTTCGAATCATATCTCGCAATGAATCGCAACGACGACGCGTCCCGTAGCAATGCGAAGTGACCCTAAACTAGGGCTGCCATCCGTTCGGGTTTCCCCCAATTTGTCCTAGTTAGAAGGGCAACCAGAGACCCTCTGGGATGGTTTTTAGGGTTCCGCAGCCAAAATGACTGTTTTTGAAAAAGGCCCTGCGAAAACCCAAAAGTCAAGGAATGAAAATGAACAAGACAAAATAAAGAAACTGACCTTTTGATCAATACAAAAAAAAACTAAACAAAGCTTCTCTGCCCCGTTTCTTAATTCAGATAAATTTCAAGGAAACTAAGTAGTTAAGTTTATTATAAACTCTTGGTAAAAAACGAAAATCCTTTAGCAAAAAACGCGAAGGAATGTCAAAAATTTGAAAGAAATTGATCTCGTAGCCAGTTTTTTGTGTGTGAGGCAATTAACTACATTTTAGACAAATGTCTGGGCATTTTGACGTGCTAAACCGGTGGCGGTAATCGAGGTGATGACAGCCCTACCCCAAACTTAAGTGGGTCAGTATTACCCTAGGAGGTGGAGTACTTGTTACGTCTGTATTTTATGTCTACGGGTCTCTAAGACCGAGTAAACTGGTCGCATTTAACGTCAATTTTGCTGCGCTTTCTTGGTGTTAAGTATTTCCTTAGTAGCTTAAGCCGCGGTACAATCATACTTAAATAGCTTTTCTAAATTACTCTCGATTTCTAAGATATTTTATGCTATTGTAAGCTAATTATTAGATGAAAGAATATCATCAATGCGGTTTTACCCAAAACATATGTAATCCGTTCCTAGTTATTTCATTGTAATTTTGTTCCTATCGGTACTTATTACGAAAATCCCCCTATAGTCGTTGGCAATAAAAATTCAATTCGGTAAAGATGTTTGTAGAGCTGGCGGATTACGTTTATTCTGGAGCTAGGGGGAGGGGGGAGTAGGAAGGAGGCAGTGTATCGAGCCATCGCCGTGGGTAAGGTCAGCCCGACCCTGGCCTCGAGCCAGCCAGATCTGGGCTAACGTCTCATCCGTATTTTATATAGCAATTTGTAACTTACCTCTTACATTTTTAAAGTTTTCGTTTTGCTATTCATCACATAGTGTAAGCTGAAGTTTATTTTCATAGCTAAACTATAAATCGAAGATGTTAGCATTTTTCACTAAAAGCTATTAGCAAATCCGTAGAGCCGAAATGTTTTAGCGCGCAAACACTAGTTTGAGATGAAAACAGTGTTCTTTCTCGGAACTCAAAGCTGCAATCTGCATACTAAGTATCATCCAATTCTGTTTGAGCATCGAGATGTAATAAACAGAACGTCGTTCTGTTTATTATATCTCAATGCAGGACAGACACACAATCGTATCTAAAATATTTGTATATGGGATGTTACTACTTACTAACTTATCAGAGTTAGACGAAGCTTGTAGTCAGCATCGTTTGTACCCGTTAAACGACTACATATGGTGGAATGGTGGAATTGCTAGATATCGTTAGTACCATCGAAAGCAGTAGACACTGTATATTATCGTACAAGTCGGGAGAAAGTGTAAAAGAGACCATATAAAATCATAATAGTGCGTTCCACGTTCACTCACGACTTACAACGTAAAGCACCAGAACAGGAAACTAAAGTTGTACCACAAGTACAAAATATCTAGTAGGATTCAAAATAACCTAGTGAAGCTGAACTAACAACAAACTTCATATGCAAACAAGGCCAATTATCCCCAAAATTGGTGCTAGCGATTTCACGATAAGCGTAACAAAGTTACGAGTACTCGACTCCTAACTATTAAAGCTTTTAAAATTTGTTTGGACGTTTCACCAGAACGGCTCCAGCTTCATAGAAACGGATTGTTGCTTAATTTAATTATAAAACAAATGAGTCATGGGATTAAAGTTAAGCAACTATGTCGCTCCCGAAATTGGCTTCGAAGAAATCTGTTGGCGTCGTATTACACCGCAAGCTAAGGCTACTGGTTCAAGGAATCGTGTTCTATCAGCTAAACCTAATCGGGCCTGTCAACGTCGTTTACCACAGCTGTACATTAGCACATAATACTACTAAGTAGTCTAAGTACTAGACCACAGAGTCTGAATGTCTTTTTTATATATATATATATATATATATGATATTTCTATATAATTAGAATAATATATAAATATCCAATCCAATGCTATTCTATCAAATAGTTTTTTTTCGCGATTTCGTCTACCTGAACTTGTATATCTGGCATATAAAGTTCTCTGTTAAATCGGTCCCAAAAAGGGGAAAAATGTGAAAGGAACGAAAAGCTAAGTTTTCGTATCTTTCACACATCACAAGACTTTTTCATAGTGCTACTATGCCTAAATTTGGTACCTAATATTGTAGTAGCTTAGTTAACTATAAGCCGATCGATTCGTTTTCATCCCAGTTTTTTTTTTGTTATTATAGGTCTGCTCGGACATGGAACATAAGATAGCACAAGAGGGGCAGGTAATATTGACTACAGTCCATATTACACGGCTGGAAATAAACTAATAGAGTGCCGCGTCTGGCCTCGTTCTTCCTGATGAACTGCAGACCACCACTCACACATGTTTATTGGGTCGATCAGGAAATTGCGAACACATTACGCCCGTTTATTTTTAACGATTACACTGTTACGAAAATGGAGGATTACGTCAGGAGAAAATTCGGAAAAAGTTTAAAGCAATATGATACAAGAAATAGAGTGGCTGAGACGTAATTTTTTAAATAAAACTTAGGTAATAACTTAACACAGATAAGAGATAAGAATTGCTGCTTATGACTGTACAGACAATTGACATAAACAGTTAAAGCCCTCGAAAAATCTGAAATCGCGCTGATATGTAGATATACCTAGTTGTCCAAAACTGTAAATTTACATAATATTATGGCAATATTGTTGGTACTTGGTACACGTCTATGTGGAAAATCGCTAAACACTTTGAAATAATAAAATTACTTGTTGATTACCCATAATTTGTGTAACTTAAATGCCAATACAGGCTTATCGAATCATACCTAGTTGCGCATTAATGCTTATGCTAATAATAATGTTTGTGTTGTGTATTAAGTTGTTAGGTTTATGAGTCGGGTTAATTAAGGGATAGAACTTATATTGTTTGGGTTTTATACGGTACCTACGAGTACCCAACCTAATTTAGTTGCCGTCAATCAAACCCTGGAACGTCGCGCGGGCTATAATTTTAATGTTCCGCTTTGTACCCCATCCTGGTGGGCCATATTAGCTGTCAGCCTGGGGCAGAAAAGCAGCTCACGCAAAATTTCAAAATTCGAATTTAAATTTTTGCCGAGTTTGCAACGATGCTTTCCACTGCAAGCGTTCTACTAATAATAAAAAATATACGCCTAAAAATTACACTCAGTCGAATACCTTCATTAAAGCTTTACCACGGAACTATGCTTTATTTATAACAAATATTTCGACGTTAAAACACAACATACATACGAGTATAAATGCAATAAACTTCCAAGTCCAAATCTTGCAGTCGAACAGCAGTAATTTAAAGAGACAGAATCACAAAAACTTCCCAAAATATTATTCTGTAAACTAAAATGCCACGCAATTTGCTGGCACTCCTGGCAGTTTAATGAAGCTGTAACGTGTCAAATTGAACAACATGAACATATTTTATTTTAAAACGACCCAACGGCGCGAAGTACTCACCCGGTAGGTGCAGGGTTTTATGAAGGCTCTTGGGTAAGTTTTGAAATAAATTCCAGTATACTGGCCAGTCCTCGAGGCGATCGGGGGGATTATTATGACCTCTTATTTCCAGGCTGTTTACGTCTTAAACCAACTTAAAGACAGCCAGCCAGTCAGCAATCACGTGACACCTAATTGTTATTTGTATTGACACTGTAGTGCTAAGCCCATTCTCAAAATGTCAATGCGGATGACAATTAAGTGTCAGGTGACTGCTGAGTGCTGATCGGCTGGATATAAGGGGTCATAATACCAAAATGTATGAAATTTGGCTTAGGACATCAACTGCCTGAAAATTAAAGAGGTCATAATAACACCTCCCCCAGAATTTAGGCGAAACCTCTGTCAGTAATAAGACCGATATACCTCTCTGTTATAAATAAAATTTATTTATAACAGAGAGGTATATCGGTCTTTAAACTTATATTTAATATAAGTTTAAAAAAAGTTTGTGTATAAATTATTAGTTTTCTATCAACTTCATGTCACACTTGTTTTTTCTCGTTCTTCTCTTCTTAGAATATTTAACACTGGCGTACTGGGATTTATTTCGGAACCTACGCCGTATAATTCTGCACTTTGAGTTCCGTGCCGACGTCTCACTTCGAGCTGACATGTCTCCGAAGTAAATGACAGGTATTAATGGTTTAGTGGAAAAGCGAAATGCAAAATATTTTGGCATAGGTAAATTAAGTTATGCTTATTTTATTTAAGCCTCATAATCGTTTAAGAACCGGCTATAATATTAAGTTTAATTGTCACTTTAGACTTTAATTATGCTTTAAAGTGGTTATTGAGGTTTTCTGTCATAAATAATATGTTTTCATTGGAGTTGTTGATTGTTTATTTTTTTTAACTCCAAAGCTTTTTTGGATATATAGGGTAAAAAGGTTTTGGTTTTGTTTTTATTTATTGCCTTTTTCTATGATTCTATTCTCTTTTTTAAGGTACCTTATACCTACCGAAGCCTATTTTCCATCTGTGTGAGCACGCATAATTATTTTATAATGACATACGTTCAATGCATAAAACATACTTCTTTTATGTTCATTGTGTATAAGCCACATTTTGTCTCGCATGCTATTAAGATGTCAATTATATTTAGATTACGATTGTAAATTATTTATGGTGTAATAATACTTTGCTTTGCGTGTCATGATGCAAGAAGTAAAATTAAATTTATTAGGATAGTGAGAACAGCGAAGATAGTGTCTGTTCGCTGCTGTAGCTCAAATGTAACCATTTAGTGCGGCCGAACGTTATCTGAATTTCTGATCAGAAAATTCGGTTCACACTCTTACCAAACGTTTTGTGGTGGACCCCGAATTCTACCCGAAATTTCTGATAGGTTTTTGTATGGTATTTGAGAGATACCCGAATTTTTCTAATCAGTTATTCGAATAATGTGCAGTCGGTTTTACCCAATAAATCAGTTACTACATGTAACTTTGCAAAACAGGAAACGGAGCAAACATTTTGACTTGTAAATTATAACAATAGGTAACTAACAAGAGGTTATCAAATCCTGCAATCAATGTATCGCGTCAAAATCACAATCGAACACTGAACAAAAAAGTCGATTGGCAGACGAGATTCGTAGATATCGCCGAACAGCTGACTTCGCTAAATATAGTTCAGATTCGTTTATCAGGCTCCTGCAGACAAAAAACCTCAGGTCCGGGTCAATCGACCTCATAAAACCTAACAAGACGGTCGTTTGATTCGCCGTGACCCTACACCGATTCCACGAGATTAATCGATTACCTTCGAGTCGAATAAAATTTTATGTTCACACTAAATGATATAAATAATCAAGTTTTACGTAATTTATGCTCGTTATACGATCAGAGTTGGAAACGATATTTGGCAATTTTCCTTAATTACTATGTTAGTAATTATAATTAATGATGGAGATAATTAGAGAAACGTATAGCCAAATTCTTGCTTTGAAACAAAATATAATATCGGAATGCGCAAGGAATACCGCGCGCCCTAAAGTATGCCGAAGGATATAAATAAATTGTGGCTGTCTATATCTTATGGAGTTATCTTACAAAATATGTCTGCTATTCGTTCCTTCGCCTCCTCTCTGCAAAACTGAATTTTCTAGAAATAAAACATCATCAATAACATAATATTTTAGGGAGTGGGAAATTAATTTAGATCGATGATAGAAAAATGCTTTAGGTACATAATATGCAAGTATTGAAGTACGTAGTGTTTTGGATACAGGGACTTTCGGTATACATAATAATTTTGGACAGAAGCTCTTATACCCTCACCATATCTAGTTTAAACAGATTATTATGTTGGTAACAATTTCATGAGCAAACATCGCAAAAAAATCTGCAAGCCTATCTGCCGCCGCGTAAACTACAGTGGAACAGATAACGGGGTTAAGTAAAGTTTTCACACAGCTTATTTGTGTTAAGAACTTCACACAAAGCTCTTCTGGCTCACTGCAGCCGTAGCATTTTTCTCACTGCATTTGTCTAGAACACTAGTAATATAATATATATGTATGTGTGCTACACATACATTAATATTACGAGTAATTGTGTAGCTTTTGAATAGCTTACTTTTGACGACATTAGGAAAACGTTATCGAGGGTTACATAAAGAGAACTCTACTGAAATATTACACCTAAAGAGCGAGCTACATTTTTTATTGACATTGGTAGTAAACGCTCGTGTCCGTGATGTAGGTTTTATTGCAATTCTATTGGAAAATGAAGTGTACGCTGCAGGAAACGAGGCTCATATTATGTAGCCGGTGCCGTTTCCGCAATCCAGACTTTATGAATACAAACTAAATAAAGTATTGCAACTTGCACTTTTGTACTTTACGATTGAAGATATAAGTGGAAGAAGCGAATAACTAACATTTTGCAACATTCTTGACAAATCTTGTAATTTACCTATTTCATTATCTAGCTAGTGTATCTAACTATACATCAATCTCACATTATTATAATTTCGAATATTTTTTCTGGTCCAAAAGTATCCATTAACGTAAAAATCCGGGAGTTTTTAAAATGTCAGTTGTCTGCTTCTTCCACTTATGTCTTCAATTTTTATTTACACTACACCTATTATTATATTATCATAGTCATCTGTAATGTATTGAGGTCCAAAAACGTGTATGTTTTACAGATTATACAAATCTACTAAAGTCTTGTTAGATCATGAGTTGGGATGATGATAAGAGTAAAATCGTTAAGTGTGCAGATTTCACGAATGACGAATTAGATATATTCTGATACATTCAAAATACCAGGTTAAACTTCCAACTTTTGTGTCCTTACGTAAGTAATACATTAGAGAAGTGGCTAGCTTGATTACAGCTATTCGTATTGTCATGTATATCATTAGCTCGTGCCAAGGCACTTTCGAACACTTCCTGAAGTGAGCACTTACGTAAGGCCAAACTGACGCGGTGTCAATCTAAGCGATGTGGGCAAATGAAGGCAAATGGGCAATCGGGCGCGAAGGTGCGCGCTCACCGAGAGCATTGCAGCAATTAGGAGCGTGTCACACTGACGATCTAGGAACGCTACACACTGGCGATTGACGGCCGAGCAGATTGCAAACGCCCTTTTATCAGCTCACCGATTCTATTATTTTAATTTATAGCTATATCAGTGATGCCTTAAAAAGGTCTTTGTAAGTTTTTAAGTTGGTTAACTTTTTTTCTATAAAAATAAGGGCTAAACTAGCAAACGAGTTACCTGATGAAAAGAAACCACCGCCGCCCATAGACACTCGCAACATCAGGGTTGCAGGTGCGTTGCCGGCCTTTTAAGCTTTTTTTATACGCTCTCTTCTTGATGGAACTTAAACAGATACAAGATTGCTGAGTCAAATGAATGATTTATGGAGACTTGTTTAAATTTTCACGAGTACACAATTTCATAGTTTCATAACATTGACTCCGCATCAAAACTATATATGATAATGTATTAATGTTAGAATAAATAGCATGATTATATTTTTATCGCTACGAATTCGATCAAGTCTCCTATAATAAGCGAAATCCCTTAACCCTTAAATCGTCAGTGTGATAAGGCCCTAACGAGCTATTAGCGCTGTCATGTTGCATGTAACTCAATTAATTAATAATTATTGATACTTTCTTAATGAGTTCGCGAAGTGGAGCAGAAATTGCCACCCAGGCTCTAGGTTTCTACTGACTTAGGATGGAATTCTTATGTAATAGTTTTGGCATCGGACTAGCAAGAGACAATAGAATTAATTCAGCTCTATCAGTTTGACGTAGTCTCGTAGTCATGCAAATGACCAAGGACAGACGGTATATGAGATAGTCGAGATAAATCTCGTCTCCTGACAATTTAGACAAAAGTTAATAAAGATACAATCTGAGTAATGGGTCACCAGTTTGGCGACGCGGGCGGCGCGGCCGTGTAGCGCATCCGGTGGGGACCCTGTGACGTCACAATATTGTCACAATATATACGTACGTATTTTTAATACACAAACATTATATGTATAAGCCCTGGGGCCTGGACCTTCAATCTTTATATTTTTTCTATGTTCTCCTAATTAATTTCGTTGCGGGTCCCAAGACAGCTTTAGCATAACATTAACAAAGGGTCTTACCATATTCATAAACATATTTAAAAAGTGTTTAACTAATCAAGCTTCGCTGTCCTTTGCTGGCATATTGAAAGCGATACACGACAAAAAGAGACAGTGAACCTTGAATAGTTAAACACTGTCTAAATATTTTTATTATGAATAAGGGGGTAAGTGGTTGGACAATGCTGACAACTCTAGCACCACAGGAGATGCAGTGGTGGAAATGTGTAATAGGTGAAAGCCTAAGCTGTGTAAATATACAAATGGACAACTTTTTAAAGGTTTTATATTTTGTCGCATCGCCAAAATAGAGCTCTATAGAGGTCTCGGACTACGGTACAACGGACTGGTATAACACCGGACTGGTAGCGTGGGGTAGCTAACTATTAAAATAAATGTAGTTTCAATCAATCAATTTTTACATTTTTTCTAAGTTAAGTTACTATAACATTAAAAACGCACTTACAAAATTCGTTCACATTACATACTCAATGTACAGATTTATAAGTACTTTGTTTTATATAAATAAGTTCGGCAGGTACTTATTTATTTAATGATGGTATTTTAAAAATACTGTAAAGTCATAATCTCATAAATTTCGGTAGAGCGATCACCGATTTTATTAAATTTGGCAATTTACAAGTCCACCGGTTTGAGCGACGCCGTGGGTGACTTCCTGGAAAGTTATTAAGTGTCCTCTTTACCAAAATATAGGGTAACAGGTAAATACTGTTATGATTAAGGCATTTTTATAATATTTTATTTGTTTCTTGCAAGTAGATTTCTTTTATATCCACCCCGTATTTCATAAAAATAATTTAAACTGTGTTTAAATATTTAAGAATCGTTGTCCCTTTATGTCGTCAGAATATTTTAAAATTCCAGAAAAGGGCTGCGAATCTTGATTGGTCTAAATATTTTTATAATTAGGGAGTAGCAGTTTAGTTTCCAAATGACATGCGAACTAAATAAAATTGCGTTTAAAAAATATATGTAAGATATTACCTACGTAAGTAAAAAGTATTTGTCAATGCATAGGTCATTTTGCGTAGGCTTTTCGCTTTGTGTGGTCACTTAAATTTTACTAATAAAGACGAGAATTGCAAAACAAATCCAACTTTAATTAAATAACACATAAACAAACATAACACTTGTGGGAAAGTTTAAATTGTACAAACAAAACGATAAACATGTTAACCTCGACGGCACCCTCGGGTACGAAAACATGCCGACTTCGTGTAATTCATAAAAATATAATTTCCTTTTCAAACCTAAAAGCTCTTACAAACATTGTTTTAAGTTCTATTTCGCATTTTGTACCACTGAGCCGCGACAACAAGAAATTACGTTTATGTTCGACGCTGGTGCCGGCGACCCACTTTCAATATAATTGGAGCTGCTATTTCACCCGAGAAAATGCCGCCCAAATATTACTCCCACGCTGGAAATTTCGCCAAATTTTGTTTATTAACTTCATTTCGGCGACAAACAAGATAGTAAAAATCTCGGCGTTTTCTCTCGGGAATCAAATAAAGTCGTCCAATACGGACGTCGGCGACCGCCGGCATAGTGTTTGTTTATACCTACTGTTTGCGGATCGACTTATCGTCCCCGCAGCTTTCGAGTGAAGGAAAAGCTCGAAAATTCCGCTACATTCGCCGCCCGCCCCGCGCCCCGCCCCGCCGCCCACGATCCCGGTATCAATTTCGTGCTATTATTGTCCATGTTCGCTGCTAATTTATGGTTATGCATTCGAGCTCGGCTAGACCGTAGCCGGTAATTATTCAAATCGCAAGTGAAACCGATTATTAATATTAGCGGTAAATTCTATAATACTTCCCGCTAACCCTCCGGGCTGGGCCGCGGTGGCCGGTGCATTCCGCGGGTGGATTTACTCGGAGCGAAGTCACGACCGCTCTCTACGAACATGTTGATTTTATTATTTCCTAATTAAACGTCCGTACGGAGTACGAAGTTAATATTTTACAACGCCGAGTAATTATGTATTACATTAGCACACTTAATTACTCGGATAATTGAAAGCTCCTCCGACGCGCTATAAGCTCGACTTTCGTTCCTTACGTAAGCGACGACTAAGCACACGTTTAAGAATTTGTGGTTAAAAATGTTTGCGCCGATGAAACCTAATATCTGAGGCGCGTTATCGGGTTTTGAAGCCTGTCGGGTGAGGAATCTCGGTATTTCGTGGTCGACATTCGCTCGCGTCGAGGCGGGCGATGCCGCGCCGGGAGCCGAGAGAAATCTGCGCCGCGCCGCCCGTGTCAGTGTCGTATGACCCGCGTATTTCAAAGCGGAGTCGTGTTCTCGCCATTTTATTTGTTCGCCGAGTAGAATGCCTGCGCCTGCATTAGTGTATTGAACTAAGCGCACATGCGCGGTCGGGATAGGGTTGGCCGGAACCCAGAACTCTCGACCCAAACCTCGGAAGCCGCGTAACAGCTGTGTTACACGAAAATCAAAAATGTTTTCGCCGATATGCGATATCGAATATCGATACGAGCGGATGGGGCTTATCTTATCTGTCGATTACATAATCAAAGCCAAGGTCGAGGGATCGTTCACGAAGGATCGGCAGCCCTATTTGTAATTCCTATGTAGCAGTGAGTGAGGCACCGGGCACAGGGCACAGTAGAGTACGGGCCCACCGCCGTATTATCGCGGAGGATCTATGGCTTGCAACACGCACGGCTTGTGGCTAGAACTCTGAAGTACCTAGGTTATAATACTTTCATACATAATAATTATGGCCGCATCTCGTCTTATAATCTTAATTGAAACTTGCAAATTTATCTCCTTATTTCAAAAGGAACGAAACCTGCTAGAAATAAGTCTAAAAGTGGGCTACCGTATGAACTACTCGATCTTTTTCCTGGACGGATTATGTATTATTATTTAAGTAAAAACGAAAAAAGAATCTTCTAACTACGCCAGAAAAAATACTTAAAAATTATACACAGACTCTCTGAAGCCACAAAAAGAGTAATGGTGATAGACGAAGCTAAAATTAACTTGATATCTTAAAACTATTATATACATTTAAAATATAATTATTAAAATTATTAAAATACAAGAATTTCTGCTTGATTAGGACGTTTGGATTCTTTCCATATTTTTCGCTTAACACTTTGAAGATAAGATAATAAAATTAACATATAAAAGGAGGCTTTAATGCGGCAAAGTATGGAACACATTTGGGAGACGTTTGTTCGGTAATAAAATTGTGCAGATATTTTATTGCCACTAAACAAATATTTACATTTACGAGTTTCACGGATACGAGATTAGATTTAAAGGACCTGTTAATTGCGGCGTTGTTAAAAATTAACGAGTGCGTGTACACTTTGTATGATACGGTTTTTTTACTGATAGGTCCCTTATGTCGTCCTAGTAAGGTTCATAGTCGTAGTAACTACCAGGAAAAATTGTTTTGAGCGGACTATAAGGTTCGCCAACCTGTACTTTGTGGCCACTGGCCACAGTATACGTTTTATACGGTAGAGTTGCTTGATAAAATTTACTTGTTAGTTATTACATAATTGTGTTACATAATATCTATTTTTAGCCTATACCTATAAACTAGCGGACCCGACAGATGTTGTCCTATCGGGCTTGGTTTTAAATCTAAACCATTCTCAAATCCTGTTGGATCCTAAAATAAATTTCATCGGAATCGGTCCAGCATTTTGGGAGTCGTTCAGTGACAAACATACGAACACAAAAATTGTATGTTAATTGTATTAAGATTACCACTAGACAGTAGGCACAAACCAACCGCTGAGCAAAGTCCTCCAGGGACTGCAATTTTTCCAGCTGCGCTATCGTTAGCCAATCTGGAAATGGTATTTAGTGTTCACTCTACTGCATATAACTTATAGTGTGGTGTAGCTTCATGCAAAATTATAGCCTAATTCCCTGCCAGGTAACAGATACGAGGAACACGTTTTAACTCTTAACGTCGAATTTTTATTGTACGTTTATAATTATTTAATTAGACACGCTGAATGAAATCGGATAGTATTTTTGTACAGTACAAGCTTCTGCTTCTCTTTTTATTTGTTATTGCAACAAAAACTTTAGCTTATAAGAAATCTTTTTAACTTGTATGAAATTTGTAACAAAGAACTTTCGATCGACTATTCAAATCATGGAAAGGAAATCTTTGTATGCCACAAATGACATTGTATGTTATATTCCATATTCTTCGCAATTTACCTTATAATAACACACATTCTAATATAATTTACCTTATAATAACAATCAATATTTTTTATTTATTTTATTTATTATTTAATTAAAAATACACAACAGAAAGACACAAGCAGTACCTGTTGTGTCAACAGGTACTGCTTATCTCTTATTGAGATTTCTTCCTGAAGTCTTACGGAGAGAGATGTGATAGGAAATATCAGATTTATAAAAATATATCAAATTTATTAAAAAAAAAATACCTTAAGATCCGAACTGCCCGAAGACGTAGAGGTGCTTCTGCTTCTCAACTTGTTATTGAGATTCATGGTAGCACTTAAAAATCCTCGATAACTAAACTATTAAGTCCTTAAACACTTCACAACACGGCATCAAAGTTTTACTACCGGCGGCACATCTTACGGAGTCCATTAAACAGCGCTTATGGTAACTACTTCCAATTGGACCTTGTAGTTAATAGCCCGCTTTCTTTTGTCTTACACCTTGAAATATATCGACTATTTAGTGTATCTAGTGGCTTACGTGACTGAAGGAGGTTGTTATCACACCAAAAACACTACACCGTTATCGCAAACATTGACATCGACTGTTAAGCGTCTATCACACGTATCGAATATTGCGAGAATTATACTCTCATAGCATTCGCTGAGTACGTGTTAATCGGCGGACAGAATATAGTGATTTATTACGACAAATGACCGCAAGTCATTTAACAGTTTAAATGCCGCCGATCGCTGAGTGTTCTGTTGCCACCGTGCGCGCTACATTACACCCTTCGTACACAACAATACGTGACTAGCGTAACTGGGGATGCTAGAATCAAATTGGTACATTACAGTGACAGATGACAAGATTTAAGCGCAAGACGTGATGGAATTTTACCTCTTTAAAGTTATCTAAAATCAAGCGCGATTTAAGATATAGCCGGGGAGGTGAGAGTGCTATTTTTGTAGTAACTCAAGCATCGTAGAGACCTAGTACGTTTTGTAGATTAGGTAAAACGTTGAAAAAAATTTTTATTTTAGCGGTTGAATAAGGTGCTACAGCGATTTTAAAGTTATAAAAATGAAATTTCTTTAAAAAAATTGTTTACATTGAACATTTAATGGACGATTTTAGACAATAAGCCTAAAGCATTTAGTTGAATGTGACATACTCAAATATGTGGGAAGCTTGGTTATGAAAATGTGAGGCTTTGTTGTTCTATGTTATTGCAGGCTTACCTTATATTTAAATCATAAGTGCTTTATTTGAAAGTATTCTTTGGCGTATTATTAACACCCCTATCTTAATCTTCTTAAGAACTGAACTAACTAAGAAATCTGATTTTTATACCATGATAACCATATTTACCATATAGAAAGCCTAGACTAGCTTAATCCGACGCCCTCGAGTAAATCCAAAATTCCCCTCTTGGGCTCCCCTACTAATAGCTTAGCGCGGAAAACTTTCAAAGTATGAATGATAATAATCTACTGTATATTATTTATACAACGAACATGATTTAGTATGCGCGTAATGTTATGAACTATTTACATAGAGCTCTGGCGAGGATTTTCACAGGAAAAACCTCTAGGAAAGTGGCAGGCAGTGTTCTAGTTCTAGTTCTTGGCACTCGCCTGTTTACTGTGTACGTGTGATCGGGGTGTTACTGCGACAATTTACCGTCATCACCTTGAACGCCATTAGCACTTAGCATACATTTGCATACTGTTATTACAAGTAACTCTACATACAAAATAGCTCTATTTCTTTGCTCTACGTTTTATTGCTCGGTAACATTTTCCTCTTCAGAACTTGCGAACGTCGTAAAATAATCATGAAATTGTTTACTCGACTTTATTAAAACAAAAACATTACTTTGCATTAATAATGTAGACATTGCATAAAAATGTATACTCTACATAAAATCTTTTAAGACTCTTTGAAAGTCTCGAGTCATAATGTTATTTATGTTAGCAAGCCCTGAGTGATACGGGCTCAAACATAAAAATATGATATTTAGATGAGACGGCGGTTATAACCCGTATTCTGTTGTTTACGACCGGCATTCTGACGCTCAAGATGGAGTTGCATTACAACGAAAACGAAATTTGCGGTTTATACTTAGTGGTATGTACCAAAAAAAATGAGGAAAATTAAACAGAGCCAGTTGACGGACCTATGGTTATTTAATCGGAATATTCCCAGTAAGTCGTGATCGTGTTGAGTTTGACATAACCCGACCAAATTACTAAAAGCCACGATCAATATCTGTTTCAACTTCTCTGATAGCACTATCAAAGCTGTTGTTTTATAGTCATATCTGGGATCAGTGTAATTTAGTTTCCCAGCCAAATACGACAAATTGACGTAAGTCTCTGGCTATGAATCAATTCCTTAGATTGTTGGTGCTGTTGACAAAATTAATCAAGAGGCAGATGACGGGCAGACCTACATTATTTGGTCGGGTTATGTCAAAATTAATGTTTGTAGTGATCCATTTTACCGACGCAACCAAAATTACCTACTTATGTCCTCCATCTGCTTAGGAATCAACTTGTTTGACAGGACATAACTTTTTCTTATTAGAAGGTGTCTAAATTCAGTTTGTTGGACCAACAATGTTTTTTGACTCCCTTTTTGTTTTAACCTAAATCAGAATGAGCGCTAAATTTAAAAGCATCGATCATAATAATGTCTAAAGCACCAAGTACGTAAGCATTAAACAGCTAGAAAAGAATTTTATCAAATCTTATCAAAACTTATAGCGGAAAGTACAAAATAGTCACCAACTATAAACTACGCGCGATTTTAGATAACAAAGTTTCAGTCACATATTGGTTGTATTCTAAAACCTTATTATATAGGTTCATACTATATAACGTTTGATTTTTCAGACCTTTTCAACGTACCAGACGAGGACTCTAAACTACGCGAAATTATAAACTTCGAGTCACATTCGCGGAATTACATTACAAAGTCACATTCGCGTATGCCGAGCACACATTATTTTTGGAGCAGACGCTTAGGCTATAAAAGGATTTTTGCGTGCGAAAATCGTCGTGCGTCCAGCGCGCGCGCACTCGCGAGACGCCCGCGAGACTGACCGCTGAGAGACCGAGCGTTGCACCTGACTGCCTGGCTCTAACCCCGCAACTAAACCTCCTAAACACGAGATCACTTCCACATGCAAATATCCAGGCCTTTAGGCTTCGCAAAGAAGAGTAAGATATTAAAAAGCATACAGGGCGAAGTGATAGTACTTTAAGGTATTAAAATATGCGTATGACTTCCACTCTATAAATGATCATGACTACAAAAGAAGCAGCGCTGAAAGACTATTTTTTATTATGAGTACGACGAAATAAGGACTAAGCGCTTCGAGGTGCGGCGTCATCACTTCGCCTTTAAAAAAATAGAGTTACTTTTTCAGCTCTACTACTCAGCTCATTAAACTCTATATTATAGTGGCCTCGTACAAAAAGTACCTTTTACTTAGTATCGTTTCATCCTGTGTTCGAAATAATCGTTTACAAGCGCTATGTCACACGATGAAATATTTCATGTTCCGGAGATATTTTATTGATTTCGGCTGATAAAACACCGAATGCGTCTTGACTAAAGCCCCTGGAAGTTCATTACCGGGCGCCTGATGTAAATATCAGCAGCACGAGGTGTCGGAAAGCTCGCGTGTTGCTCTATGCTAATTAGCTCTATCATACACACGCCGAGCTTTTTGTGCTACTCATACAAAAACCACGAGCTTTCTCATCGACTTTTAATTGACATAGGAACCGCAAAACATTTAAATATCCATTCATTATTTATTAATGTTCTTAAAACCACTCATCATTATGTTATTACTATTAAATGACTAATTGATTATTACTATTAATTATAAATATTGTTCTTCTAGTATATTTATTTTATATGCCCCGCGGTTTTACTTACGGTTTATGGGGAAAAATAAATTGTGTTATTTTTTCCGTAATAAAAATTGTCTACGTAATAATCGAGGAAACGAGTTAAATTCATGCCAATTTTTCGAAAGCGTGAAGGTGTACCAAACGTAGACACTCAGTAACATTTGCATTTTTTGTAGTAGGAGCAGGATTTCCATTCCCCTCAGTTTCAATACAAACATGAACTACTCAAAATATAGTTTTTGCTTACTTTGTTTTTTTATAGAAGAGTTAATTAGAATAATTTCCCACATTTAGATACTAGTTACTATGTAAATTCTGCCTAATTTGTAGCAAGCACAACGATTTATTCGCAAGCATTTCATGTCCGCCTACGCTCTGCCGCACGACTGTACAACGGAAGAAGCAGGCAGAAGCCATTACACATGACTTAATATTTAACATTAATCTCCTATTTACAATCGACTACTAATAATATAAATCAAAAACGACAATATAGTATTCAATATTGGTATATTGAATATAACAAATATTGAGTAATTTATAACGCCATTGTCGGTAGCTGCCAATGAAATTGAAAAGAAGATTCATCAATTACTTATAATTGACTACAAATTTAATCTTGATATTTATAAAAAATTCTATATCTCTTAAATATAATGTTTTTCAAACTGTCACAATTAATATAGTGATATAGTGAAGTTGTGGAGTTAGAAAATTACTAAAAAGATTTCGTAGCATTTTAAAAATGATTTTAAGAGTTTAAAATCTTGAAGGTCTATTGACGTTTGACATGGCCTACTAAAAGTGTTTTCGTTATCTATGACACAGACTGTTAACTGTTTACTTGGTAATAAATGTGCATCGCTTATAACATAATTAAAGAATGGTGTAATTTGTAAAAGTGTGAAGTAGTTCTTGTATCTCGGCGCACGGCGTCCCGTACTCGAGGTGCGATGATGTCAGTGCGGGCGCTGACTCAGCGACACACAATGGAGTCCTTGTGCTGTATAGTGGCTACTCTAATGCTGAGAAATTCTCATTATTTTCTTTTCTAACTAGCATCTTAAAGACGTTTTTATAGACACCCTTGGGTCCACCCACGTGAGTCGTGACGTAACAAAATATGGTAATTTTGCTGCAGGTTTTTTTAACCAACTGCGGCGAAGCAAAAAGGAGGGTTAGGATTTGGACCTGATTGATGTATATCTATACCTATACATATATACATAATATATGTATGGGTATAGATATTTATCTATTCCCTAGTTACTTTAAAACTAAACGTCCTATTCGGGCGAAAAAACTTTATGGAGTCTAATTAGATTTTTTTTTCAAAAACACCAGGAAATAGGAACCAGGAAGTGTTTTGTAAAATATTCAACACTTTCATAGAAATGTAAAACTCGCTAGATTCAATTCCGTTCGTAGAGCATGCATTACCGGCGGTAGACGAAGGCTAACTTATTCATTTGCAATGCAGATCAAGCTTGCGGGAAACTTGTGATAAGTTTGGAAGAATTTAAATTGCTCACATTGTTTGGACGCCCACGCGAACGTCAATAACTTTTTATTTATGGCCATAGTTTTTCATCTACACGCCGATGGCGCTTGTTAGTGGGAATAGTGGCCAAACTTTGAACGCAATGCATCGCACATAAATCAAACAACACAACTATTATTTTGAAATTTAAACTCGATTCATAAACTTCATTGTCTCAGCCGCGGTAACCCGATACTTGTTTTATTGTCTAGAATGCGCATAACGTACAATAACCTAGAAAATTTGACAGCAGCGAGTAACAAATTGCAAAATAGCACCGAATGCGGTAAATCCTGGAGCGTAATTTCTTGCGCTTGCGCACAATGGCGGCGTGACCGGCGTGGGCGATTACCATCGTCGACTCCGGCAGCTCTACTGGACATTACGCTTATCGGACTCGGACATCTATATTTTACGACAATACTATGTTGTATCACTTTACAGCTATTGTACGCACATATTTGGTACGCGTATGTTGTTATGTTCAGTAAATCTCTGACGTTGCAAGTGAGCTCGAGCAACAGCGACTTAACACGTCGTCGACACGATATGAATTTGAGGCAGCTAGTTTTAATTAATGGTATAGTAATTTCGAATAACGCATAGGTGATTCCTACCTCCACTCTTACATCCTAATATCAACATTTTAATGTACTTTATTGTAATTTTCTTCTGAAATAATATGAATTACATATACATGAACAACATAACATATACATATACATCAATTATGAATAATATTTTCTAATTTCCAATTTAATTCTGATATTGATATGATGAGCGCCATCTAGTTGAGTATTTTTGTACTATTGAATTGCGCTCTCCCGCGTCGAATGTTGAAGCTAGCGTATTTGTCACTATTTTGTACTAGATGGCGCTATGTGTAGCAAAAAACTTACATTTTATAATTGTATTATTAATATTGTAATAATGTATTTATGTAACAATTGAATTTTTTTTACTATTTTAAAACCATGCCTACAATATAGATCATGTTTCAAATTTACAGTTCAATAATAATAGTACTAGTACTAGTAACAAATAATAATATACTTATCAGTTTTATGTCATTATTATTAGTTAATAATAATGACTTAACTTTAAATACGTACCTTACTTTCACATACGGTGTGACAAACATATTTGCAAACTGAAACAAAAACAAATTAAAGTTTTAAATATAATAATAATCATAAAAATAATTCGGAATAAGCCTTTTTTACCTCTTGCTGTTGGACAGAATTTTACAATAATAATTGTATACAGCGATATTAATAATTGTTATGAATTATTATCATAATAATATATAATATGGGTATCAAATCCTTTAGCACTGTCCTTTAATAAAGCATTGTAATTAAATTATAAGCTACATTACAACTAGGCAAGTTTCCTAACTTTCCTCTACATCATCGGAGATCTAAAAACTATACGGAGATCTAAAAAGCAATATACGAACAATAATCTTGAAGAGGGCATACTCGGCTCTATACATTCATTGTCGACATTAAAAACACTTTAAAAACAGTATTCATTATTATGAGTTTAAATTTCTTTTTTGACAGTTAAAACTTTTTTTTTCTTCTTTTTTGGCAACATGACACAACTGGTGCGTATTTTGTGCCACAGACAATCTTATTTTAATTCAATTTTCTTGTTCCAACAGTTTTTAGCAACGTTACATAAATTTCGTCAAGTCTAAAGTCTGGTCAGAGTAAAGATAAAAAAAAAATTAAAAAAAAATTCCCGCCAAAACTCCTCAGTTAAAACTTTCTTAATTATTTTTTTAAATAAAAAAAAATTGAAATTACGTTTACAGTTATTGTTTCTTTTTGTTTTTTAATTGATTGATTGTTTGTATCTGATTGTTATTTAATTACGTCTTAAAGCCTGATTGTTAAAATTGTGATAAATATTTTGAGCAAAAATTTGATTAAAGAAAGATTTTTATTTAAGCTATTTTTTTAATTTTCTCATTCTTTTACACTACTTACTAGATTTGCAAAAGAACAATATATAAAATATTATAGGACCGTTTATTTTAAATTAAAAAAAAACGAAGAAGCTCAAAAACCCGGGTATCCCGGTTTTATTCAGCAAAAACCCGAAAATACGGGTTTTGAAATTGGGTTTCGATATCCTACTTAGGACATAACTTGCGCTCAGTGTAAATTATTCAGCAAGCACCACCAGACAATTGACATTACACAACAATTCGCATATCAAATAATAGAAATTGGTGTCTGTTTAGAAACAAGCGGAATTTATGCAGGCCCGTGACACGGCTGACATTCACATTTTATATTCGCTCACAACATTCATGTAGCAGTTTACTCAGTGACATTTGAATGCCAGCTTATCGCAATAAACAGGCTCCGGAAGGTAATCATTTTAGTCCGGCAGTCGCTAGTAGACGACAATATACTGTTTAGGACATAGAGATACGCCGTTGTCAACTGTTTTGCAGATATTTCGCTTAAGAACAATTCTTGAAGGAATTGTAAGTTTAAGGTATTTATTAATCCCTCTTTTGTGGATCGTGTTAGATCATATAGGCCCCTTTACACGTTTTGCCATGTTGCCAATAGCCATGTTTGCTAGTGTGATAGCCACAATCGTCATATTTGTTCAATCATCGTCGATCTATGAGCACTGAATGAATTCTTAAAAAGAGCACGACGTTACCTGCACTCTGCTAGAACTTAAGAAGAAATAAAGTGTGATCTTTCAACAGCAATCCAACAAAAACTCTACTTTGATTCTGTTGTTAAACACCTGCTGCATTGCTGTCTTTAAATACATAATTCTAAGGTCTTGAGTTTAAGGAGGAACTATTGTGTTTGTTAAAGATGGTTGGAAGGATTTGTTGTTTAAGCTCACCTCTACAACAGCTGCCCTGGTTGTGGACGGGCTGGTGGCACCATTGGCACGGCCGAGGCTTCTTGAAGCTCTTGCTGCGAAACGCGTGTGATTGACCCACGCCCTCTTTCTGTAAACAATTAAATGCAAACTTTAAAATATATTAATTTCCTAAAACCTCATACCTCCTTCTCCTAAATCTCATCTCAAGGTATGCCAGGATTATATTTCAATCGTCTGCGTAAAGTAGCAAACTACTAAATAAAATTTAAACACACAGTTTCTACGTAAAGCATTCACTTCTTATTTGTAGCTTAATTTGTAATACTACTTGTCATAAGAAAGACGACGTTGTCCATCAACCAAAAAAAAAAAAGAACTTTTCATTAGCTTTGTTGTGGAGTTTCTTTGTTTTCAGCAAACTTAAATAGACTTAGATAAGGCATCGTTGCCAATTTTTTTCTTCTTTATGTCTCGTCAATATGGCCGTGAGTCGTCTACTCTATATAACTAGAACCTAATACATATATAAATTCGATGACTTTTAATTTTTCTCAGTACAAAGCTTTTTTACAGAAGAGTTGTAATTAATCTTGTTTGTATTTGGGTCATTAGCATCTGTCTCTGTAGACCCAATCTTAAAGCGGGTTATCCCGTTGTCCTCATATTGATCTCTGATGACATTTTTCTGCCTCATTTTTTGTCTTTGTTTGAAAAACTGTGACTCGGTTTGTCTCCTTTGGGCGTTCCACACGGCGTGAACAAACATCACGCAAAGGTGCACTTTTATGCAATCCAAATTGCACCCTCAGTTCATGGCGGAAGATTAAAAATAGATATACTCGATGGACATTGGAGTTGTGAGTGACAACATTATTAATATCTAAGATGCACCCTCAATTCAATCTTACGCCATGAACTAAGGGTACAATTTAGAGAGCATCAAGGTCGTGTTTGACAAATGGTTTATCAAACAAGACTGTTTACAACATTAATATCTAAAATGCACCTTAAGTTCATGGCGTAAGATTGAAAACGCATTGCATCACCACCTTTGCGTGATGTTTGTTCACGCCGTATAGAACCATGTCATTTAATCTCTTTTACAAACAAGTAAGTTTACAAACAAGTGTAAAGAAACTCGTTTGTAAGAGAGATTAAATGACATTGTAATTTTTCAAGATTGCAGAGCTTCGAAAAGAAGGGCCTAGCACATCTAGACAGAACTACGACCTAAAAGAAAACCGGCGTCGAAACGTGCCACTTTGTAGCTCTACCGCTCATAGGTTTGAACTTTGAAGCAATTAGTATTTGTCGATACTAAATACCAACTATGTAAATTTTAGGATCCTAAACTCTAGCGTTCGCCTGCGGAACTAAAATTTAAGTTGTCGTCAACTCGTGGTGTTCTTTTTTCAAATTTCGAACCTATTTTTAAAACACATGGTAGAATTGGAAGGACTAACGCAGGGATAACGGAGAGTGGAGACCACTGGCTAGCGTGTCGTACCCTGCGCCCTACGGCCTACCTGCGCGCTGCCCGGCCCAGACAATAGAGGTGGGAGGCGAGCCCTTTCACGGACACGCATTCATAAACTTTTTATTTTCATTCCAACAATAAAATGACACGTCGTAATTGTTATTATTTTATGTGGTCCTACAACCTTTGTTCGTTTGAAGTTTGAAAAAGTATGACTGATTTCAACTCCTCTGATAGTACAAGTGCAGTATCTATACTAATAATATAAAGCTGAAAAGTTTGTTTGTTTGAACGCAGTAATATCAAGAACAGGAATTTAAAAAATATTTTTGTGTTGTTTAGTCCATTTATCAAGGAAGTCTATAGGCTGTATAACATGCCGCTACGACCGATAGGAGCCGAGCGGTAATACAAAATTCCAAAGTGTCGGAAAAACGGGATAACTTATAAAGTCTCACGCGGACGTAGTCGTGGGCAACAACTAGCTGTGAAATGTGAACAAGTAACATACTGGTAAGTTTCCACGTTTAAGCCGTTGATTTAACGTTACTCAGATTGGTAAGGACTATGAAAACGACAGCCAAGTCAAAAGGTCAATTTCCTTGACAGTTCGATTTCCCTAAAACCTTCGATTTGAGCTGGGACAGTTTTCAAAGCGGCAAAACGAACAGTCAGTAGGTACGTATAAAGCAGTTTCTCGAGATATCTCCTCAGCAGTTGTGTTATCTTGCTCCGTTGTAAACTTAAAGTGATATTTATAGATCTGATTTACTATAGATCCATGAATCATTTTCGCACCAGCAGCTAGTTAGACGCGCAACAATCGCTCCAAATGCAATTTGCATTCAATAACAGCACGCGATGTTTATCTCAGCTCCGACTTGCTCTACAACACCGGGCAGATTGTAAATGACACTATACAGCTAATTTAAATACGTTTTAATCTAACTATAATGAAGGAATGACGACGACTTATGAATTTAGCTATGTATTCATGGTTGTTTATGCCAATAGTGCTTCAGAACTTTAAAGCACTACTGGCAGCCTCTAAACTAACCAGCCATCTCAACTAACTAATCCTCCTAAATCAATAGTATTCAAGCCACTTAATTCGATCAGTCGGTTTATGCTCGGAACGTTCATTGGTATCAATAAATATCAATAAATTCCCCAATCATCAACGGTGTAGATACTACGCGGTTGACAACCTCTCACATCAAAAATATTCAGAAACCGACAGGGCTATTATGTCAAAATTGTGATCAACAATCAACCACAGTGATATCGGAGCAGATTAACTCGCGCTCAATTACTAAAGTTTAAAAAAGGAACTAATTTGTGTCAAAATCCATTCTTAAAGTACAAAATAGGAAAAAGGAACCATTGCGGCTAGATTGATTTTGTTGTTACATGATACGAATTTGATTTTGGAGCAATAATTGCGCAATTATGACTTTCGCGAGATACATAATAGTCCTGCGGATATTAAATAAACGTTAACTTCGACAACATTTTAATAGCCATCTGTCCTTGTAATTCTGCTAAGCAGACAGTCACGGTCCGTGATTTAAGAGCCCTTTGATTGACTTCTACGAATTCGGCCGTATATGTTTTAGTACTCAAGTCGGGCTTAAAATCAAGTACGCGAGTGATGTATCCCCCGGGCTCTCGGTGCTCTCATGCTCCTAATTATAGTAGTGACGTCACCGCACAGGCGCCGCGGCCGCCGATAACGCCGCCATTTGTTCAACAGATGAACAGACATACATATCGAAAATAATTTTATTATGACTTATCTTTATGTTCTAAACTATCACTCAGAGTTCAATAACACTTTTTGATGTGTTACATTCAAAAGGGATCTTCAAATTGAGTGGCTACAATACGAAATAATTCAAAACGTTGAATCGTATAGCCGGGTGCAAAAGGAAGCTGTAAGTTTTTTCACCGCGGCGTCTGCGCAGACGTGAGCCTGCCGTGCCCCGTGCCAAAACCCCCACAAAAAATCTCCACACAGGAGCCCGGACAGAACACATTGAGACAAAATCTCGGATCACATACGCACCATTAACGGTTTGAATCAAATTTCAATGTACAGCTGCGAGATTCGACAATAACGAGAATTCGTTTGAATATGCGACTTGGGTTACACTATACAAGTAACTACATCAATTACATTATCAAGTTCATCAGTTTGGAGAAATTAAATCTTTCTATTCTTTTTTTTAACATTGTAGTTAAGATGTTTTGTAATTATGTTGGTCCGTACTGCGCAGTGACTACTAATAAACTTACTTTAACAGGGCACTTCCCAAATATTTAAAGATCCAATACGCAAATCACGAAGCGCATGTACGGGACGATAATTTCCAGTTTAATTGAACTGTAGCGGTATTGCTTTGATAAGTCGAGGAATACGGAAAACCCGGAGACAAAGGGTCCAATGTTGAAGACGATAAATCAACGGAAGCGGCGCCCTTTTGATACAAACCTCCATTGTTTCATTACACAACAAACATAACGCTATTTATTTAATAACAGCCACGTTCCGTCAAAAAAATAATTGTTTCTGATCAAATCGATTCGATAGACAATTGATTAGTTGCGATAAAGTGATTTTTTCATTTAAACTTTTTCAGCTTCACTGCCTATGTAGGTGACAAACCTTATAACTCTTTTCTCTATCAGAGAGGTTTATATAATTATAATTGTATTGTCGCCCTATTTGACTTGTCACTCGCAATATTAATAAAGGGCCGTTATTGTAAGGAGGAAGTGAAAGTATCTATTTACTTTGCAATAAATAACGATAATATAGACGAAAGAGAGAACTGATAACGCGCAATAATTCTGTTTGAGTGATCTAGTTAATTGTTATCAGGCGCTTTCGTAAGGTCGATGCGGCAAGACGTTTACGACCGCGTAATGTATACATGGTCCATTTAGCCAAAATTAGGTTCCATTGATGTGAAACAACGACTATAATATTTACATTTGAAACGGCGGCGGAAATCGTCGGTTTTGTAAATTTCCGTCCGCAACTAAATTGCTCAAAAGTTGTCATGTTTGTTTCGATCGAGGGTTTTTTGTTAAAAATATTACACGGTCACGTACAAATCAATTTGGGAGGTAGGAAAAACGTCGACAGTCGTCAGTCGTCACGCTTAACGACAAATTAACTGCTTTACCTGAGGGTGGGAAAACGTCATTCATTCACCTCCAAAAGCCATAAACATCTGACTGTTAATCGGGAACCGCTACTTAAAAAACTCGAATCGACAGGACAATGAGGATAATGAAATCCGGATAGAAGGTGGGACGTGACGGGAGCTACGTCGGCCGGCTCACGGATCCCGGAGGTGGCAAAATAAAAATTGTTGCACGCGCCTAACGTCGTGTGAACACTGATCACGCATTGCGCGTACGCAACAATGCTGTTCTAAGAAAAACTAAAGTGACAGACAGTCTACTTGAAGAGGAGACTCAATACTTTCATATTGACAAAATCTACTGTATTCTGATATGTATTAACTAGCTTATTTGTGAATCTAAATTTGTTTTGGAAAAGTTCAGTGACACACACACACACACGCACACAAGATTTATATTATATTATTAATATAACACAGTTTACTATAAATAAAAATTTACTATAAAAAAGTCCATAAACATTGATGTTATGTTACTTTATGCACCTCATTCTAAGGAAAATTTGTAGACTATAAGCAGGTGAAAATTTCAATGAGCTGTGATAGTAGATAACTGGATACCAAATACCACTACAATATTTTCGTTGTTTGAAAATGCCAGATGCTTACGATCTAATTACGGACGCAAAAAAGCAGGAAATTAAACTCCTTCATGTTACATTTCACGCTCCATACATTTATATAAAAATCCGTAACGGCCCATCTATAAAGTACGTCACACGTTAAGGGGGGGTGGGATGGAAAAAGTGTGACTTAGTGTGACAGGGGGTAGGGGAGGCCTTAGTTTTGTGACATCATATTACTATAAATGTAATTTCAAAGTTTGAAATATTGGGGTGGTTTTAATTGTTATTACTTGTAAAATTGGAAATTTGTGACATCACAATTAGGTCTCAGAAATGTGACTACCTGTGACAAGGAGGGGTCTAAAAGTCGTAAAATTTGTGTGACGTACTCTATGGATGGTCCCTAAATGATACTTGCGGGTTTTGGCTGCACGAGTAACGTCCACATGTCTTCATTTTTCACGTCACTCGCACGCGAGGGTACTATTATGGCAGCCCTCCGATATATTCGTATAATCTTCGCTCGTAAAACGAATTGCGGGTCTGTCGTTCAATATTTAATTCAGTAATGGCTGACTAGACGAGAACCCAAACGTTATTGTGCAACTAATTAGCATATACGACAAATATGCAACATGCATGTCCTCGACAGTCACGACTTAATTACGTTATATTCAGACATATTAACAATACGTGAGTCCTGTATAATAAGCAGAGTATTTCCTTTGATGTAAGGTTTAGACGTAGACACATTTTAAGGAACTTAAATTACTAAAATATCCTTGCTTAAATATTTTAGAAAGTGTATTATTCATTATATGTAATTTACACGAATTCGAGTTCTTTAAAAGTAAGCGAAATAGCCACAAGATATGTCACCCCAGTAGCAAAACTACGTTACTTACTCAGAGCTACCTGAGTATGGCAACCCATCTGTATCATAAGCTACCAAAAAATGCACTGAAAATAAATGTTCATCAACAATTTAAAAAAATTTTGTTAAATAAAGTTTATTACGACGTCAGAGAATTCTTTGCTGACGATACAATTACTGTGGATTAGTATTGTCTAATTATAAACGAAATTAATTTATTACTAATGTTTGACATATTTAATGTTTAGTATATTAATTTAAAATGACATATTATTAATACTGGCCAGAAACTTTGTAATATAAGAATATATTGATGTTGCTATTTTGTACACTTTTGCATGCCCAAAAAGGCATATGTGATGAAACTAAAATTAGAACATAAGACCTGTATTGTAACTCACATATAAGCAAAATAAATAATTTGAATTAGCTATAGAGCAAGACGGTTCATCGTTCAGCTCTTCAGTCAGCGGAAAACTCTCCTAATGAAGTCATCCGTTCACGAAGGCTAAAGTAGATTGAACATTGGCGACTACCTAACGGGAAAAAGTCATTGCAAATAGCTAAAACGTAAATGCAATGCCAATATCAAACCACTAATTAATAAATGGCAAAGAATAAGGCACGGTATGTCATATTATGCACATAATAGATGTAGGTAGCGAGAATAACAAGAAATATAGCTAATAGCAGTACATATGAGTTGTTAATATGGGTGTTACGTAAAGTTACTGAGAGCGATATAAAATAGAACTCTGAGATAATTGTACAGTTCTAATTGTTATAATGGTGCTTAGTACTTTTTATTAGTCAGAAATACGTACCGATTCATTTCGTCACGTCACGTCGAAGGAGTTCAAGAAATTAAGTATTTACTTTACTTACCACCAGAATACAGAATCGGCCTGTTGCCTCTTTTGGGTTTAAAGTTAAGTCCTTTTATAGGCATTGTATAAATTTTACAGACATCAGAAAAGAATTTTCGACATAATAATTATGTACTAAGTACATTTAGTTTTTAACAGTAATTTGCAAGTAAGGGACCATCCATAAAGTACGCAACACGTAAAGGGTGAAGGGGGTCATGATATGGTTGTGATATAGGGGTGGGGGGTCCCCTATTTGGTCATATATCACAACGTACAACAACGTACAATAAGTTTTGTGACAGCACATTTAAAATTTTGAAATTAAATCTCATTTTTTTTTGTAAAATTTTGTGACGACACAATAAGAAGGGGTGAGTCCTCAGAAATGTGACCACCTTTGACAAGAGGGGTCTAAAAACCACAAAATTTGTGTGACGTACTGTATGGATGGTCCCTAAAGATGTTAGTATACTATATGTCTACATCTGTACACACAGCCTAGAATTAACGGTATAACAGCCTCGATGATAGAAATGATGATGATGATACAATTTATAGCGGACTATTTCAATAAGCAAGACACGTTCATCACAGATAAAGGACCGCGTCCTAGCGGTGATATAATGGACGTCTCAATATTTATCGAGAACGTTAGAAATAGAAGATTTACAGGCAATGGGTGAGAATGTTAATAGACGCAGATGGAATGCGTGGCACGTCCAACGCGGAATTTCCATTAAAAGTATTGCGCGTTTACCTTTCACCGCACCCAGCGCCAATAATTGGCGAACAACATTAGCTTTCTTACATTAAGATTAATTAACAGGGAAGTGTTGTTACTTGTTCGTGCACTAATATTTTCTCTATTTGGTATACCACTTTAAAGACCTTTATAATCATGTCTTCAAAAGAGAAATAACAAAATGGTTGTCAGAAAAAAGTTTTTACAGTGTCCAAGAATACATAAATTACAAATGATTATTGCATTGAGTATTTTAACTTGATTATTTTTTAAATTGACATAACATTGACATTTAAAATAATATATTCCTGACTTTTAAATTATTATCGACATTGTATAGACTATGTTTTATCAGCTTGACTTTTTTAATATTATTTTGATATGTACCTAATTATTAATGAGTAAAATTAATATGATGATTCTTCTTTCAGAAAATTGATTGTTGCACGCCACCTGAATGGCAGAATGTATGGACATGAATTATAATTTTAAGATCTGTCTTAAACACTACATTTTTGCAATAAATATCAAATTTCATTTCACAATTGTTTTTTTTTCTTGAATTGAACTTTGTCATAAGCTAACTATGTAGATTAAATCTATAAACCACATATACAAGATATGAAAATTATTTTAATGATAACCGAGATAATAGATTATAGACTTCCAGACACTATTTTCAATTGTGTGAAGAGATAACCTTTAATTTTTCCCTTTGGGACTTAGGAGTCTGTGAGTGTAAAGTATTTTGTGCTATCATAATTGGAGTATTATAATAGTAATATAATATAATAATAAATAATAAGTATAAATGTAGTATTATAATTCCTAAGACAAATCGAAAATAATGTAGAGCCTTAGGCCGTTTGTCCACCAACACCGTCAAGCGAAAACGAGATTATTTCGGCCAGTTAAAATGCTACCTTATGACATAGACTACAGGTTTCATTTTCCTTTATATCTGGTGTAAACGTATTAAGTTGATAAGTAGTTAACTAAATTGTAACTTAATTTTAAGGTATTATTACATTATATTCATGTAAACACAAAATTTGAAACAAGTGGCAAGTTTAATGACTTTAAATTAAGTTAAAATTTAGTTAACTACTTATCTACTTAATACGTATAAATCAGACATTACACATTTAATAACGGCGACGACGTTGACAATGTTGCAAAAATGAAACTTATAGCCTAGATCATAAAGTTGCATTTTATCGGGCCGAAAAAATCTCGTTCTCGGTTGACGGTGTTGGTTGACAAACGGCCTTAGACAATAAAATCATGCCTTCCACATTATTTCCTCGGTTATAAAATAGGTAATATGAGCTAGTTAGATCACCATACTCGTAGAATATTTAGGAGTGTTCGAGAAATAGACCAGGAAATTAGACACTGGCGGTGAGAGCAGAGTGGCGCAGTGGAAGCGTGCTGGGCCCATAACCCAGAGGTCCGTGGATCGAAACCACGCTCTGCTAACTGCTTTTTTCTTTATTCATAAAAATATTATATGAATGTTATGTAGACCAGAAAAAAATACTGCATAATAAGGACAAAATCTGTTAAAAGTAATCATTAAACTAATATTTTATCGCAGAAAATTATATAGAATATTTGTAAATTCTCGTATAACTTTATTTTTAACTGGTTGGTGCCCGCAACTTCGTTGCACGAAAGTTTGTATATCAAGCGGGAACCGTACATTTTCCCAAAAGTATCCTATTTGTTGCCTGGACTTCACATACTTCTGGTGATTAGCGCGTACAATCAAACAACACAGAAAACAGACAAACAAACAACTTTTTTCTGTCGATTTGTGTTCTATTACCTTACCGTTCAATTGATTAATTTAAAAAATTCCATTGTAAATATATTTATTTTACAAAGATCACGTGTCATGACATTAATTGTTGAGCATTATTATTCAAAAACATGGAATCCTAATATCTATAACAATTTAGAAACTTTTATTATGGGAATAGACGCACGTTTCATATTTACATTTTCGGTGTTTAATTATATTCGTCGTTGATTACACAAGCACCTTTAGTAATCCATTAAGGTACCGGGGTAGATGCCACTCCCCGTTCTACCGGACTGGGGTTCATCCCTTACCGAATGTGGGGTAACCGATTGCATGCAGAGGTGATAATATTAAGTTACGTTAACTTTATTGTGTGCGTCACGGAATAGTCATGATGCACAACTGGCACTGGTTTGAAAACAACCTTTATGGAATAACCGACATTAGCTAGCATTTTTGAATTGAAATTCGGAATATATGTCGACGGTTGTAAGTACAGTAGCCCTACTTGGACTCACGAGTTTAAAGCGATAGTACTTTACTGATATTTGATAACGTCTATGTAAATTTTTAGTATGGAAAATTAAGACTACCTCTAGCGGTCACTTGCGGAACTAAAATTGCCACACACAAAATTCGCGTAGTCGGCATCGAATTTCGATAAATACTGCTTTAAACTCATAATACATTTACAGTTGTAAATGTTTACAGTTGTAAAGCTGGTGGCAATGGCAAACTGTTCTTACAAGCTACGAAGTAGTACCATTGAGGAAATTGATTCCTATCCAGTTGAGAGACCGATGACATTTGGTCGGAACTCGGAATATGTTAATGAAAATGAATTTTTGTTGTAATAGTCAGTTATCAGTCACATTGTACTTGTTGTTTAAAATAATAATATAATAATAATAATAATATAATAATAATAATCATATCCATGGACGCTTTACACCAAGTCAATCTGGCCCTGTGCTAAGTACCCGAAGAACTTGTGTTACAGGTACCAGACAACGGAAATATATTTAATACTTTTATACTATACACATATTTAAAATTTTAATTATATAATATACATATTTAATATACATCCATGACCAAGAAACATTTAAAAACTTTTTTTTGTTCCGTCGGCGGTATACGAACTCGCGACCCCTGGCTTCTGTAACACAAGTCCAGGTACTTAGTACGGGGCCAGACTGACGTGGTGTGAAGCGTTCATAGATATTATTATATTATAACGAGACCGCTAAAGTACAAAAGCCTTCTACACAACGGCGTGAAATAAAAATACACATAAACTGTACAGGGTATATTAACAAGAAGCGCACCAACTACTACGTTTCGGCGGCGAGTGTTTTCTTCAGTTTTTTTATGTCAAAACTCTTGAGAGGGTCGCTCTGACGGGCCTGTAACAAAGAAAGTCATATATTTTAATTAAGACACATAAATAATTATTATCAAGTCTCATACGTTGCAATGTCCGTTTCAATCATTATGTTACACATTTATCTGTCTTTGGGTTGAAACGAAAAATGTACTGGGTACTGTGTAGCCAAGATAAAGTCGTGATGTGTCAACTCGATTTACCAACTCGAGTTAGCTCGAGTTGGGCTTAGCTCGGGTTAACTCGAGTTGAATTCTCTCTGACTCGGATTCGAGATTTTAAATACTCATATATCATCATCATCAAATGTCACAACAACACAACTTCGTTGCAGATTTTGAATAGGTACTGAGAAGCAGTGTTTAGTTGAACTTTGAAGTAATATACTTCAACTCACAAAAAAATATTTTTCGTTATTTGAACAGTATGTTTTCTTTTATTATTAAGTAAAATATATTATTAATAAATAAATGGTCCGTCTTTGAACTAGTTGATTAAGTATAATTTGTAATTTGAGTATAAAGGAAAAAATTTCACGTAGAGTATGAATATGCTATTGCCAAAAAACATTTGTGATAAAATAGTTAAATAAACAACTAGGTTAAGTTTAAAGCTTTTAATTATGAATATATTTAAATATAACGATATTAATTAATACTAATAACTTACTATATTTATGTCATGAAAATTTAATCCAAAATTCATAAAAACATGATAAATAAATTAGTCTTTTATTTAAATTCTACTTACTTTCATTAATTATAATAGTCGCAATACATATTTATGCTTAATCTGATTTTTAAATACTGTTACGAAGCTGAGTCATTAAATAAAAAACCGTAAAAACAAAAGAAATCATTTCCTCAGTTTCATGCAGTTAACTCGAGTTACTTAGCTCGGGTTGAATTCGAGTTACATTAATTTTAACTCGTGTTAACTCGAGTTGTGTTTATCTCGAGTTCGCACATCACTGTGTTCAAACTTCAATGTCACTGTTGTCTATAGTACTAGGGTAGGGGACCGCAAAGTTTTAAAATTATCGATGCTTATTTTATTCGATACCGCTATCGCATCAAAGGATGAAATAGTAATCGAACACATGAAAGTAATGTTGTATATTATTATACTAGCTTTTGCCCACGACTTCATCCGCAGGGCGACAGGCAGAACAACGTCTATCGGGTAAGCTAGTTTTATTATATATAGTATAATATTATAGCACAGGTGTTCAACTTTATCTACTATATAAAAATAAGTCGGGTTTTCCGTGCAGACGAACTTCCTCCTGAAGTGAAGAGTCATCATTTTATACACCAAATGTTATGCTGGAAGAAGACAAATACATCTACGAAAACTGCATTCAAATCGAATCAGTAGTTTTACATTTTTTCCCCCGATTTAGTGGTAATTATTGCTGGTATCAACGATGGTTGTCTACCCATGCACCATCTAGCGGCCACGACGAAACGAAAACTGCTTTACAATCAAATTAAAAAGAAAGAAAACGTCCCATTCAGTCATTGCTAAAAAATAGACGAAACAAAAATAATCGATACCTTAAAATAATATCGATTCTTGCGTAGCGTAGCTCACTTCCCTAGTTAACTGAGGAGACGTCAGTTGTCACTTGCCAGCTGTCAACTATATCAACTGGAATTTTTTCCAAGAATTATTGGAAGTGCGGGAAATAGCAAAATGTGTGGTTATCTCTAAGATGTTGTTTTACATTCCATGAAATAAGTTGCTATTTACAAAGCATAGCTTAATAATACTACCGCATGTTTTGTTATTGTAACCTTATGCGACCAATAATAATAATTATAGTGTACTTAGGAACATTCATATACAAGTGAATTTTTATTCGCGCTATCTACAGGCGAGAGACTGGTTTTTATTATAAAATATAGCCTATTTTATGAACAGTACAATTTAAATATATTCGGTAAGTATTTACTTTTTCTCATGAACACTTTTACATCTAATCAATTTAGATATGGTGTGCCAAAACTAAAATTCCATGGGGATTGCAATATTATTGTAACTAGAATAATTAGGTAATATAAAGGTATATAAAGAACAAAAAAGTAATTGTATGTTGTTCACAATTCACAGAATAACAATAAGTGTAAGAGTGTTAAATATTTAGAAACGTTTTGTGTTTTTTTTTGTAAACCAGTTATACTGGGCTTGTAGGATCCTCTAATGTTTATGATGTTGAAATGTATTACTAGTTGCTGTCCCGTGCTCATGTTATTGGGTGTTTAAAAGTATATAGAGACCAATTCTCAGACCCACTGAATTTTAATCTTCATATATATTGTAAAATGCTGCTTGCGTGTGTTTCTCACTTAACTTCTCCCAAACTTCGGTATGTATATAATAATAATTATTTAAGCTTTTATAAGCATTCAAAATATTATTCATTTTCAGTCTTTGACAAAATATCATTAACTACTGTTGGTTTCTTGACAACTATTCCATGATATTTCTTGGCACTCATAAAATACTGTATTGAGAGGGAAATCCACCTATGAGGTAAATATAATCTAATTAACTATTACTTATTAAAAAACTGTTAAAATGGACAAAAGGGCCTGTTTTACTGCTTACAGATAGTCTATCCACAACTTTAGTTGACAGAAGTTGTATGGAGGTTGTCAAAAAAATTGTGGATAGCCTTTATTAAATATTACTAAGATGCACAGGTCCCTTCAAAATTAAAGAAAATAATGACACCAAGGCTATCTGAACAAAACAACTTAAATCAAAATCAAGTGTGTTGAGCTGAAGCTCACAAACATACAAAAGTTAAATCTCCTGATCTCGGAGTGACTAGGAGCAGAACAAGGTATATTGAAGCAAATGTGCCAGTGCCACTTTTAGTTGGCAACAGTAAATCTTCATAATATTTGATCAAAGGGATTACAGAAACTATCAGTAAGCGGTGAAATAGGCCCTAAGAGTCTGTAAATTAACAATTTAGATCATAATAATCACAAATCAGGTAAGTTAATTATTTATATTTTTAAATGACTTCCAAAAACAAGAAGGTTATATTTTCGTCTGTGGATATATATTTTTTATGTATGTTCAACCATAGCTGTGAACCAATATTCAAACATTTTCTTTGTTGAACACAGTATTGTTCTAGGTCCCATGTTCACCATGATAGAATCTGATGGTGGGAACCATGAGTAATTGAGGGAACAGCTTGAAATTTGTATGGAAACATATAGTTATTTTAGTTTTCTTAGAAACATACCAAGTAAATACTACCAAACATATGATTTGGTACCAAGGTTTATGATGGTTTCAAAGTTGCTAAGAGAACTCTGGATTTCTTGTAGAAACATGTTCATATTCATATTCATATTTCTTCATTGCTAGAATGAAGTTACAGGGTTGTTCTTATTCTATATATAAATAGTTCTGTCATTCTATCATATTTAAATGGTGTGCAATACAAATTCAAGCATTACAGGTCAAGTTTGAATGTTATCTATCAATGTTAATAACCAAACAAAGATTTTTTGCGTTTGGGGGTTTCAGCATTATTTTAAAAACTGTTAGCAAATTCTACTAAGCAAATTATATTCATCATCATCATCACTCCCATCACACCATGCGTCATCACATTATGAGCCTAGAACACCTCAAAAATGCATATAGAAACAAATTATTAAGATTTTGGTTTCCTAAGAAGCATCCTAAAATACTTTTAGTATCTGAAAAAAATATCTTCAAATGCAGGGTTAGACAGCTATATTTAAACCAACTGTATGGTATTGAGCCCTAATAATTTGTTCAAGTTTCCATTGTTTTTTATATATTATTAGTAATATTCATTTTTTCTTTGATAGTATATATAAATTTATATTACAATGGCTAGGGATTTATATATTGGTATATTTATAGTTTAATTATGCTTATTATTTATTATATTTTTTAAAATATTATACTATTTTATCGGTATCTATTATAGTTATTGTTTATGTAGGTTTATTTAAAATATATATAAAAGTTTTACAACTTATATTAATTGAGTTCATAAAATTAACTTTATTTTGAAAAATGTGCCTATGCTAACTTCTCAGTATCACCCTAAGGTTGGCTGGTAGAGAATACCACAAGGCATTAAGCCCGCCTATGTAAAATTTTCATGAAGTATTAAATCATAAATAAATAATAAATGGTACCAAAATGTAACCTTTTGTACCAAGGTACACTATAGTTCCGAAGGTGCTGAGAAAACTCCTGATTCTACACAGATAGAAGTTTGAGGGTTTCGTTGTTGTTATAAGAACTGAAAGCAAATGTTACCGAGCAAATTACATTATCATCATCACTCCCATCATCACATTATGACCACGTAACTCAGACCACTTCTCAAAACGTATTTGGAAACCCATGGGAAATTATTTTATGAGAAGAAAACTAAGGAATGCTACCTTTTTGATAGCATTGCTCAGTTCTTATCATAAAGTAAAGCAAGATTTCGTACCAAGGTATACCATAATGTCGACTGTACTAGAACGCTTGATTCCTTGTATCTAAGACACATTTTTTTTAGGTTGGGGGTTTCGACGTTTGTATTGCGACGTCGAACGCAACAAAAACGTCGAAATGAATGTCATTGTAGTGATGATGATGAATGTAATTTAAATAGTAGCACAGTTTAAATTACATTCATCATCATCACGACAATCATACCAGACGACAGACTGACCGAGTACACCTCTTTCGGGCGGAAGATCTTCCTTCTGTCACCGCGCTGTTTGTCGTCGTTCAGTGCCAGTCAAAAAGATTTCAGATTAGCTCTTTTTTTTAATGATTTTTAGGGGACAAGCGAGCAGACGGGTTACCTGATGGAAACAACTGCTGTTACCCATGGATCACACAGACATGGATCGAGGGTCTTAGTAATTTATGAAAAATAGCTTATAACAGGAAAGACAAATAGCAACAAATTTTTACAAAGCCTTGTATGATTCGCAAGAATGCCACAATAACTCTCTATCCAAAGTCAAAGTCGCGACAAACGTCTTAAAAAGAAATCCAATCACAGAGAATGAAATTATTTGCCAAATTAAAAAACTAAAATATCAAACACAGCTATAAAGTTTACTTGTTCTCTCCTCGCCGCTCCACTAAAAATACTCTTCAACATGATTCTAGACATCGGAAAAACACCTATAGAATGGTCAGAGTCACACATAATATTACTCTACAAAAAAGGCAACCCAAGTGATGTGGGCAACTATCGACCCATCAGCCTCTTACCAACAATATTTAAACTGTTTTCGTCGATCATAGAAAAAATAATTTTTACATCCCTCGAACTACACCAGCCTATTGAACAAGCCGGATTTCGACGAGGCAACTCTACAGTGGATCACATCCATTCTTTGTAAATAATTTTACAGAAGTATCAAGACCATTATATGCGGGTTTTATAGACTACCAAAAAGCGTTCGATACTGTACTGCACCAATCAATATGGGAAGCCCTAGAATCACAAAATATAGAGACTAAGTATACCAGAGTGCTGAAACACATATAAAAATAATAATAGCAGAGTCAGACTGGAAACTATTGGACCTCCGTTTCTAACCAAAAGAGGTGTGAGACAGTCTCTCCTAGAATATTCATCGCTGTGCTAGAATTTTTAATTAGAAAAGCTAATTGAAGTAAAAAAGGCCTAAATATCAATGGAAAATATATTAGTCACCTAAGATTCGCAGACGATCTGGTCTTCCTGTCTGAAAACAATAAAGAGCTAGAATATATGATAGCCGAACTGCTCACACTTAGCAGACAATCTGGTTTAGAGATCAACTTTGAAGAACCAAGATGATGACAAACACAGCCAATAATGAAATTAAAATTGATAACAATATTGTAGAGTATGTCGACTCATGTATCTATCTTGGGAAACAAATTCTCTGTCACATAATTACAATGAATTAGAAATAGAGCGACGAGTAAAAGGCGCTTGGAATATTGGGGACTCAAGGAAGTTTTTAAGAGTCGTATGCCACTCAAAATTAAGAAAAATGTCATGGATAGCTGCATCCTGCCGTTACTCACCTATCCCAGCCAAACGTGGAAGTTTACAAACAAAGTAAAGAACAAAATAACTACCTGCCAAAGGATCATGGAGCTCAGCATGCTGAATATTAAAAAGATACAAAAATTCGCCACTCCGATTTAAGAGACATATCAAGAGTTACAGACGCACACTCCTAATCATTGAAACTGAAGTGGCGCTGGGCAGGACATGTGGCGAAAATGAGCTACGATAGATGGACGACTCGACTGACTTCATGGACTGGACCCAAAGGATCTAGAAAAAGAGGCAGACTTAGAGCAAGGTGGGCGGATGACATAGTTGAGACTGCTGGCAGTTCATGGATGGCTAAAGCTACAGACAGAGAATAGTGGTCATCTCTCGAGGAGGTCTTCAGCCTCAAATAAAAGGGGTTCGCGTTTCAAATATTATTTATTAAGGACAATGACATCGAAATAAGTAAAAATAAAAATTATTGAAGTTGTTAATTACTAAAAAAAAATTGGTAGTCTGTAAAGTCGGTTTACAGACGATAGTTGAACGTGACAACGTCTTAAGAAAATACTAATGGAATGGTAGCATTTT
>JAOTAV010070276.1:0-13605 GCA_026546445.1 Cyclargus thomasi | reverse complement strand
AATAAAATCGTTAACTTTATAGTAAGCTTTAGCACACAAACGTTCTTTTACGACTTTTTTAAACTTATTTATGGAAACTTATTTATGCAATATATTATATAGCAATTAAAATAATGCTCAGAAACTAGCATTTAAAATAATCATCAAAGGCTAAAAACATTTAAGACAATGACGAGTGACTAAATAGTAAACCTATTGTAAAGTAGTACAACTGAGGTCTGGAGTAATAAGGGCTTAGGACTTTCTACGGCGTAGAGGAAAGAAACAGGAATTTTGCATCACAGATTTTTGTGACTTCATATTATTAAATAATGTTGACTAATACGTAGAAAAAGTTAGCAGTTTTTATGAATTAAAACTAACAAAAAATAACAACATGACAAACATATGCATGTTTGTCAACCCGCCGAAATTACTCAACAGATTTTTCGTCAAAATTGCAAATATTATAGGATCATTTACATTCCAATTTAATGCTCCCGTGGGATAAATCATTTCCATGTGGAATTAATAGAGTGTTGTATATTCCAGCTGCTTGGAGACGTTGTACTGGAACTGCTGCGAGGAGAGATTCTGTTTCGACAAGAAGATCGCCCTTTACAAGTGAGTGTTGAGTTATAAGACAATACGCTCGAGATTGGCGGTATGGTAAATTAACCCTCTGTCAAATTTCTATACAAACCGCGATTGTCAACAACAAAGTGACAAAACATCACTCCGTTTACAACCGCGTTTTGTATGGAAATGACAAATACTTTGACAGAGCGTTAATGAACCGCACCGCCAATCTTGAGCGAATGCATAATAGAACGTGCCCACTTTCCGTATTAGGAATTTTATTCGTTTGGGTTTTTCCGCTACTTCTGTAACATGAAAATTATCCGAAAAGGACAAAAATCGAGCGAAACACTGTGTG
Organism: Cyclargus thomasi; assembly: GCA_026546445.1. Lineage (NCBI taxonomy): Eukaryota > Metazoa > Arthropoda > Insecta > Lepidoptera > Lycaenidae > Cyclargus > Cyclargus thomasi. The sequence goes on along the minus strand of JAOTAV010070276.1, from coordinate 12,689 downwards.
TATGGAACAGTTCCGATCAACGAGACGGGCAGTCGCTATACATAAATAATCTAACAAAATGCCACTTTATGACATAGTCTTATAGGTTTCATTTTGCTCTACGCCACATCAAGGCAGATTTCAAAATGAAATTCTATTTGTATTCTATTGTGTAAAGTGGCATTTTATTTCAAGAATTTTAAAGTGTCGTTGCTGCTGGCAGCGAGGATCGGAACGACCTACCTAAGGCTCTACTCACATCGAGTGCGTCAACGTCGTTATAATGATGGAATAATAGATTTGTATACAATGTGTAGTTGAAAAACACGACAAGTCGCGATGCCGATGTAAGTCTGAGTTGAGTTGAGCCTTACCAAATCAATTTATATTGACAAATATTTACAAAGTTTTAAAGCCATAAAAATATAAATTTTGAGTGCTATAAAAATCTTTTAATTATATTTTAAGTCATGCTCAAACATTGTCAAATAAATGATAATATTATAATTCTTAAATAATTAAAAGGTTTACCTTACCTTAACAATTATTATCATAAATGATAAAGGACACTACTAAAGTTTAAAACTTTAGTAGTGGCACATTTCTAGGTTTTTCCTTGTATTGAGAAAGAAATCGGTTCTTTGGTTTTGAAATTGACTTACGTGTGCCTTAATCATTTGATCGGAATATATCAATTTCATTTGTTAGTCGTGATCTGTTGGCTGAGTTTGACTTATCGGGACAAAATTATCTAGAATGTTGTGATTGTGTTAACTAAATGAAGTCATAAGTACCAACCTTCAAGTATATACTGATTTTTTCCCGTAAATTTTTGACAAATCTTGTAACCTATTTCATTATCCAGCCAGTGGATCTAGAGATACATCAAGTCTACATTATTTTAGTTTCCAATGTTTGTCGGGTCCAAAGCCGTCTATCAACGTAAAAATTCGGGAGTTTTTAAAATTCTAGTTATCTGCTTCTTCCATGTTATGTTTTCAAATACGCTTGCTGGTTCTTAACATAACGCGAACAAATACACATTTTCCTGGCTGATATTTCCTTATGTTATTACATTAATTATACTACCTACCTACTTAAATAACGCTAAAATCGACTAGAACAGTCTCGGCAAAACCCATGATTATCCTCCTTTTTCTATACCTCTGATGTCTAACACTTATTATTAATCTAATCTTTGAAGTGTGTGAATATAATATTGCGTAGATAAGGCTCTATCTCGCGGTTCGCGCGGCCTTCGCCCGTGATATTGTATCTTATAACAAAGATGTAATACATCATCTAGATACGACAGATCCGACGGTACTTGGGATTACGGGGAATATGCAGGAGCTATGGGTGTCAATAAAGTAAAATCTTATGTTTCTCGATTTTGAATCGGTGACACTAGTTTTTTTTGTTTTTGCGTTAAGTCAAAGCCGTAACAGAAATGTTAGGAAAGTCCCCTTTCCTAAAATTTCTGTTACGGCTTCAACTACTGAACTAATACAGTGTATAGATCGAAAAACATATTTTTTAGTTTCTAAAAACTCTACTCAGCGTAAAGGATAGCATACTATCAGTATTAAAAGCTCATTTTTTTTTCTTACTATGCGTAAAAAGTGACTTTACAGCGTGAATTTTACATCGTTTTGCTCCCTCAAGTAGATGATTATACCCGTGTCAACAAACAACTTTTTGTATGGGGACCATACAAATTTAAGATATATCCTGGTCCAAAATAAATGAAACAGCTGATTTTTTTTCGAGAAAGAATGTTGGAATAATACACACGTTTGATTTCATGGGTAAAATTACCCCCTTAAGGACGCAAAACGATGTAAAATTTACGTTCTGTAGCAAACATTTTGAAACATTTATTATACTTACGATTTGAGATGTATCTAGCGATCTTTATATCTCTGTTTGCATGTACTATATTATTTTCATTACCATATTATGTAATATTATATACTCAATCATGTATTCACTATTCTCTGGTAGTATTACATAAACAAAAAACTATCATGTTGTTTGTTGTCGAGTGACTTATAGTTGCTGTTTGTTGTCGAGTGACTTATAGTTGCTGTTTTCGCACTCTTTGGAAATTGTACAGTCTTCACTATCATTTCCCCAACACGACAAATATACTACCGCCTTGCAGAATAACCGTATGAAATCACTCAAATAATGATTTTTATACTGATCCGAAGGACAGGAACATAGCATAATTATAAGGTCCAAATCACGCTAGGCGCGTCGTCTTTTTTTTTGATAACAGGAAAAAGTAGTCAAATAAAAAAAAAAATTCATGGCAATTTTGGCAAGACCATTTTCGTTGTTGTTTTAAAATAGACTATGTTGTAGGGCGGAACAGAGGTCGTGTCGCGGCGCTTCGACTCTACACCAATGTAATTCGGGCCAGAATTAATTGATATTGAATATGAGCAAACTTTTTGCGGGCTCTACACTCACGGCGTGAAAGCCCGCAAAGGCCGCGAATCGTAAATGTAGGAGATTTCGCGGCTTCGCGTTCGCGGTTCGCTGCTTTCCCAGTCCGGTATCTGTTTTTTGGCCCGCCACAAAGTATTTGCATGGACGTAAATGCGAAGATTAATAGTGTGGAGAGCTATATTTGGTCAATTAATACAACCATGGACTTTTTAAAAAACATTAGCTTTCTTAAGCATTAAGATCTTGAAGACTGCCTAGTCACTTGATAAACGAGTGTATGGAGGTGTTGTCATGGGAAGTGGTGTAAACGTTGTGTCGGCACGTTGACATGTTGACATGGGTAATTACTGCACGAGCTGAGCCCGTTGTAAACAGATCCTGATGTGTTCATTATCAACTAAACAGATAAAAGTTTTAAATAGATTCGCTGCGATAACTGTATATATAATATTTAATCGTGTGCTACGATAAATATATTAATATTTATTTAAATATAAATATACTTATAGGGATGAATGTCATTGAAATAATTCTGTAAATATTTATAGTACGGGCCTACTAGGTTTTAAAGTTTCATAAGAGTCATAATAAATTGTATTCATTGTTTTGTTACTCGTCATGTCGCCCTGTCATTTTATGCTTACTATTGTTACTATCACTCTCAAGGAACTGTATTGTGCATGAGTACGACAAACCTGACTCAGTGTCTTTAGCGCCAACAGCTATTACTCAGCAGAAACGTAGTAACCACAAAACATTAAATTGCTTAATGTTTGTCGTACAAGCTACAAGTACAAAAATTATGAGCTGCGCGTATGTGTGACATTTTTACAAAATTTTGAAATTAGGGGACAGAAAAACACAATGCGACAGCAGGTACGGATCCTTCAAGAGAGGATAGGCTAAATAAAGGAACAAGCTAAATGTCCAAAACAGGAAACCCGACTGCAGGAACCATTGCAATTTAAACTTTTAGAATAGCTATTTAAAGCCCCTCATTTTGATACCCTACTCGACCTAAATTGACGGAAAAAAAAATTTGGACCCTTAAATTTTTGACTACAAAATCCGCCATTTTGATTTTTTCAGTGTACACTGTGTCGCTTGCGCTTTCAAGATGAATCTAACGATAACACGTTAAAATCCATCAAGTCGTTACCTTCTTCTGGCGCAGTCGGGTAAAAAAGCAAAGGGGGAGATCAGGGGCCCAAGCTCCCATTTCTCCTCCCTTTAAGAGAAAAGAAGGAAGTTGGGTTGGGTAAACCATAATAATAATAACTCCCACACCGGTTTTGGTGACCGGTGGCCGGTTTACTAGAAACCAGACCTGTTACGCACCCCTAACCAAACTTGGAAATAACATGTTTCCAATTCGGGAATCGAACCCACGACCACCGGGCTAAAACCCGGTTTTGTACCACTGAACCACTTAGGCTTAGGGTACTCCAATCACTCAACGAAACACAGCAGTAGCACTGTTTCGCACAAGTTTAATATGATGCCCAGGTGTTTTTGGAACATTCGTGCCAAATAAACATTAAAATAAGCTCTCGTTTTATGATAGTTTGTTCTTAAAAGTCGTTGTTTTTTCGTTCGTTCGTAGCACTACGACGGTTATACCCTCTGCGGTACATAGACGTGACGGGATGATTATTGGCAGAGAAGTCGTGACTTCGAAACTATAATACTGTATCAATAAACAGTACATTTGCATATAAATAGATACACTATGAATATTATGTAATTCGTACTCTCGGTGTCGCAGTAATGCCATCAGTACAATCGGTAGAGGGAGTGTAGAGTAGAATTAAGTTTTCCAAAATATCTGTCTTTTAACAGAACCGCCCCTCATACAATGCGGGTCCTTAGAAAACTACCTTGTACTAACTGCTAGTGGCTACGAGCACACAAACTGTCTGATACTGCGACTATAAATCGTTATGATGATTATTTTGCGATCGCACGCCGGTGGTGAGACCACAAAGAGCTTTAGTCATGTTCAACAAGCCTACATTGGTCATTTTTCCAATGTATATAGCTACGTCTAAAATTAACTACTACCTGCTCCGAGGTAGGATGCTCAGTGACGAATCTTTAAAGTGGGCGAAGTCCTATGCTGTGGTGGTCCCTGCCAGCAGCTGTGTACCGAGACAAAATTATAATTTAAGCGTTTCCATATGTGGGTTCGGTAATAAATTACAATATAACCCCCCTACACCTCATTTTCCACCTCTATTCTTTTAACCTAATCCCGTAGCCTATTTCATCATTAAAATGCAGACAACGCACTTGCAACGCTTCTTATGTTACAAGATATCCATGGGTGACGCTGACAGCTATTGTTGTACATCAAGTGACCCGTTTGCTCGCTTGCAAACAAATTTTACAAAAATGCTTTTTAGTAGATAATTACTTGGCCCCAATTTCATTAAAAAAAGGAAAAGAAATAGAAAGTTATTAAATCTTCTCCTGTCCGGTTTCCAGGATAGAGGAGAATGCCACCCACAACGGGTACACCAACATGGGGGCGAGCGTGGACAGTGTCGTGACGTCACAGCCCGTCAACAACAACACGCTGCCGCCCACCGCCGTCGTCGGACGACAGATCAACGAGCTGCCGCTGCATGCTGACAAGCTGTACGAGGTGAGCTGGTACACTTTTATAGTCACTAGTCAGGGATTCTGGCAGCTGACACTCCGGAACCTCTTTTGTTGTTGCGAGTGTCTTTGGACGACGTTAGATGCTGTCCATCAGGTAACTCGTTTGCTCATCTGCCCCCTAATTTTAATAAATAATTATATCATCAGTGAAGCAGACGTTCAACTCTATTTGTCCTTTTCCTTTAAAAGATCGTAAACCATGTTCTCATGGTTTTAAATTAACGACCTTTTAAAGATGTTGCGAGTGTCCATGGGCGATGGTAGTTGCTTTCCATCAGATTCAATGCACATTTTCTATTTACTCGTTTGCCTATTAAATTCTTTTTTACGTTGCTGTACAACAGTTAACAAAGTGCGATTTTTAATTTTTCTTTGTCTATATTTTTTGCGTGTTCTGGAATTTGATAATACACACTTCTACAACTTATAGACTAGAATCTCGTGAGATGTTGCATTTAGTTACTACTTACTAGTTACTACGTATATTTTGTCTTAAGGTTTTTTTCTAAAGGATTGTCTATGGGCTTTTAACCCTTATCGTTTGTTTGTCTCTTTCTTTTAATACCAAGGCTGCAAGGATCTCTTTCAAACTTATTAGAATTGTATTAAAAATAATTTTCTATTATCAGTCCATCACGCTTCCTAACATTATTATATTATATTTATATTATTATTGATATTGTATATATATGCTATTATTGTTATTTTATACATTATTATATGTTAGTGTTTAATGTAGATATTGTTTAAATATTGTTACAACTGTTACATAGGTCTTGAGGTTACTACGTATATTGAGAGGCATCTTTGAACTCGTGTTCTTTCCGACCAAATGACGTATGTTCGTCTAATGGCTTCCTTTCAATTTCTTACCTAACACAGTTACAAGTTTCCGTAAGTCTAAACTACTAAAAGTATTGAATTAATCCATCCATTAAGAGTCACGTATTTTCGTAGAAAGATGATAATAATACGATACTAATATTATAATTTCCCTAAAAAGCGTCTAATAACGCTAAAGCTAGCCGGAGAATGTACGAGCCGTCTTCCTGGTTTCACAATCAGCACGTATGTACTATGTTGATAGTGAGGTAACCTGTATCTAGGTCAGCCTACAGCTGAGAGGTATCTTGGTAGTTAAGGTTTAATTTAATTGCTGTACGTACTTCATTTCCTTCGCATTTTGATCGAAATTTTAGCATGAAATTTCAACACGCTCAATTTTTTTTGGTTGTTAGTTGAATAATACACTGAGTTTGTTCATATTTAAACCCAGAATGGAAAAGCTCTTTGCTGCGTTAAGCGTGTGCCCGCGACGTTTGTTATCGTTTCAAGTTTTCATTATAACAACACTGCCTGAGGCGGGCCGTCAGTCGCGCGGCCACCCGTCGCGGGAACACTCTTAACGCGCTCTTAAAGCCTATGGCGTAATGTTACAGACCAAATTATAATGTTAGATCTTATTATTTTATACAAGAATTTTTTAGTTTCTACCAAACTCACATAAATAAAACATACTTTATACATACAAATTGTGTTTTCGGAGAAGTTTCTACAATAGTGAGAAATCGCTAAAAACAAAATTATTATTTTTAGGTATTCTCGAAATCGTTGATATTCAGAGACGAGCACGAGCTGAAGAAGGGCAGCACCGACACCCTGGACGACTTGGAGACGAAATCCCTACCCGATATTCTGGACGAGAAGCCCAGCAGGTCCAAAGTATACTTCGAAGATGAGGTGGACTCGCCCGTCACCGACTTCGAGATCATGTTCAAGGACGAGCTGCTGTCCAACCACGACATGTTCAAGATCGACGAGGAGGAGGAGGACGGTCGCAGCCAGGACACGGAGGAGGGGCTCACCATGAACGTCGCCGTCAAGAAGCAGGACGTCGTCAAACCCAGCACCGTCACAATCAAGGGCGAAACTAAAATACAGAAGCAACACCCCGTGTACGAGTACGACCCAGTGTCCGCCGTCGCCTTACCCTCGTCTCTAACATTGCCCAGGGTCGAGAGCGTCAAGGGCATCCTACGGACGAACAGCGCCAAGAACTTAGAGAGAGTCGACAGCAGCAGCAAGCTTTCACGACCGATGCTCAATAGAGTGGAGAGTTTGAAGAACATAGATCCTACCAAGATAAATAAGGTGCTGGCAAGAGTTCCGCATAGAAGCGCGTCCTTCCTAAACATACCGGCGCACCTGGTCCCCGAAAAGCCACCGCTGACGAAGAGCAAGTCGACGGTGGGAGTTCCTTCGTTAGCTGACAGCGAACTCCGGCTAAGTTCCCTCCCGGATACACCCATCATAAAAAGCAACAATCTACCCCGATTCTTCACGGACGGGCCGTCCATCTCGGAGTATCGTGGGGAAACCACTCTGCAGAGCATCAAACAGCAGTCGGCGATGATGATGCAGAACGACTTCCGCATGCCGCGGTACTACGGCATCACGACCAAGAGCATCACGGAGTCGCCGGTCCACGAGAGCAAGTCCATGCCCGACCTGCGCAACCCCACCACTACTGGCCGCGTCAGCAAACGCCTGGTCAAGATACGGGGACGGCTGAAGCCGCTCGTCATCAGGAAGAGCTCTGAGGAGAGACTTTAGATAAAAACATTATCTTGTTAATATACACAGCGAATTACTTATGTACGAAAAATAACTTGTGTGGCTGTTTTTATGTTCATTGCAGAGACAGGACAGCAACGGATACATAAATGTGCTGTATCGAATCAATGTTGTTATGTAATTAGTAAGTAGACTCGTCCAGATGAATTAATGTGAATACTAACGAGAAGTATAACTACTGAAAGCCTGAAGTTTGATATATCCAGGGATGTACGCGACGGTGTTAAAGTTTATACGGTGCAATGTTTTCCAGTTTTTCTCTGTGTTACCTATACTTTAGTTTTAAAACTTAATTTATTTATTGTTCGAATTGATAAGTTGCCCATGCAAATGGTTAGACTTAGATTTAGGGTCTGTTTCAACGCTTATCGATAAGTGTCGGATAGTCTATTCACAATTTTTTTTCTACAGGCTATCTATGTAGAATTTGTTTTTGTTGAAAATTCTATATTCATATGGTTGTGGATAGGCTATCAGAAATTTTATCGATAAGCGGTGAAACAGGCCCCTATATTAGTACTTAGGGACCAAAATCGATATTATAATTGTATATTGAATTTTAACAGGTCATTCCCAATAAAAACTTAGTACTTAATTTATTTTTTGTTGTTAAAATGAAATCATTAATCCAGTATTATGTTGCTCAAAGCTTGTGATTATGCATAAAGGTAGGTATAATAATATAATGTAAATATAAAATCTAGTCACCAATTTGAATACGTAGGTAATAAATTCATATTTCAAGCTAGGCTAATTTCGTTTCTTAATTATTTATATTATTTTTAGTTATGACGAACAAACTGTTGTGTACTTATTAATGAAATAGACATTTGGCTGTTTTGTTTTGTACTTAACGAACCATACTATGTTGTTTATACTATGTAGTACTTATGACTTGTGTAGATCATTCCCTCAGTCAATAAATATGACCAGTGACTGAAATTTTATTTTTTATTTTCATTCGACCTATTTTAGATCTCTACCTAGATTTTATGTTTGAATGTCTTCGATGAAATATTATAAAGATTCACAGTTGCCGTCTGAAAAGTGGCACCGGCAACCGTGTTTATTAAGCACTATTCTGCTCCTAGTCGCTCCGAGACTGCGACTTTAACTTTTGTACGATTGTGAGCTTTAACTCATTAAGTTAAGTTTTATTTTTCAATGCACTTGATTTTGATTAAAGTTGTTTCGTGTCAGATAGTCTTTGTGCCATTATTTTATTAAATTTTGAAGGGATCTGTGCATATTATTAATATTTGATCGAAGTTGAATGCAATATAAGCACAGCTTCACTAACTTGGAGAGATAATCGATCCAACTAAAAAAAATAATTTCATGTTGGTTATTATATTTTGCCAAGAATATTATTTTAATGTATAACATGAGTGGACCGTATAATAAATGAAACTGCATTAATGTTGCATAAAAAACAAATAACGTTAATAACATAAGAAACGTAAGGACATTTAAAAATGAAAGGCAAATTAAAAAGCGCATAATTTATTACAGAAACGCTATTTTATACATTCGTAACCCGACAGAGACCCGTCGTCACTCACACACACCACCGTTAAAATTGTCTAGAAAAATGTTAACGACTACGACGATTACTCGTTAATTATACTAAATTATACATCTGCTGTCAGCGGAGCCGCCGACCTGCAGAGTCTAAGAGTAGCTAGAACTAGGTTATAGAATATACAGGACTAACTACATCACCCTAAACTGTAGGTAACTGCGGATTTGCGTTAAAACACGAAACTTATCCACTAAAACGTGTACTTTAAGTTCAGTGACGTAACTATACCGTTCGAGGCCTGTGGCAAATTCGTTTTTGTTCCACTATGTCAATCCAATACAGAAACACGTCAAGCGCTTATTGTAATAAATAATCGCTTGCCACTAGGGAGGTTGATCGGGGGCCCCTTCCGGCTGGGGGCTCGTGGCATTTAGCCGGCTTGCCACCTTGTAGTTACGCCACTGTTTAAGTTATAACTTCTGTTAAATAATATATTTTGATTTAATATGTATTTCACATAACTTTATTGGTAGTAATTTTTATTCGACCTTTAAAATAAACAGGATATATTTTGTATACTAAGGGTAATAGCAGTGTTCTATCAGAACTTGATAGTAGGTATTGCAAAGTTTGACTTTTACGTAATATATTAAACTAACTGTTGCCCGGACAACGTCCGCATGAATCTTATAAAGTAAACTTTATCCCGTTTTAGAACATTTTTTAATAACCGCTCGGCTCCTGTTGGTCGTAGCGTGATGTTATATAGCCTGCAGCCTTCATTAATAACTGGACTAAAGGTCACAAAAATAATTTTTCGATTCCAGCCGTAGTTGTTCTTCAGATTAGCGTGTTCAAACAAACAAACTCTTCAGTTTTATATTATTAGTATAAAAATAGATACAATGTAACAAACATTCCCACCTACTATAACAAGCTCAGTCTGACATGTAGGAACCGATTTCATCTGTAAATATTTTCAGTTGTGCGTAAATAAAAAAAAGTCGGTGAAAAACTGCTGACTGCAAACTAACTTTAAATCTCAGAATCGAAGTAACACAGTAAATATTTAATACATAACAGCGAATAATAATTTCAATGATGCAACACGTCGTCGTACTACATAACTTAGAACATAACATTTTTACATTTTTCAAACACCTATAATTTAGTCACGTTAGGAATGTAAAGCTTGACATTTCTATTTATATAATATCGATTACGATGACGGTAATTCTTCAACTCCTCAATGGGTTACTCTTGGTAAAACAATGCGTGTGTCTAATCATACTTTTCTTCTTAACGTGACTGCACTATATGTGATGGGGTCTAACCTACATCTACTTTAGTGTTAGATACAGCTAATAAAATGCGAACGACTTTATACACTATACAATGATTTAGAATAATGCTACGCAATGTATTCGTCTGTGTGCGTGCGGGCACACTCGCTAAACCACTAAGCTGAGCCAATAGAAACTATTATATTTTGACTTTACTAAAGCGTTCGAATGTGTTGACCATACAATTAAAACTACTTTTGGTTTGTAAATTTACTCTAATGGTTAACTTTTATGTAACGACGCAAGAAATACGTTATTTACTTAGTAAGTTTCTTTTTATTTCCTTTTATTATTAGAAAATGAAATGTTTTGAATAAACAGACCTAGAATGGAACCTTGCGTCATACCCACTTATTGACTCAGCTCGGTAATAAACTCTAAATCTATTTGACTGAAAATAATATTAAGTAACCGTCTAGCTATTAAATGCTCTAATCAAAACAAAAACTAGACTAGTGGTTGGAAAAAATATAAATAAAGTTGGCATAGCAATTGGCATCCCTATACGAGGAACCAGAATTAGTTTTACTTAAGTTTTTAATTTAGTTTCCGTTATTATGGAGGTACATAGATGACAGCTTAGAGACGATAATGGACGAAAAACTTTATACTGTTGCGTCCTCTACAAAAAGTTGGACTTGTAGAGTTCATACACAATTCCTGAAGAACGTTTAACGTGACCATTCCGTTTGATAAATTCCATATTTCGAACTCGACCAAAATACTACTACAATAACTGGCAAGATGGATTCGTTTACAAATGTCAGTCTATACATGCCTATATGAATTTACTCATTAAACGATATACGAAGCAAGATAACCAAGTTAAAATATTATGTACTAAAAATAAATTTTACAAAAACCCGTTAATATTGCATGATTTTCAAAGTTAAAAACAGTTTTAATTATAATTTATTAAATCTATTGCATAAAATTAAAACCAAATAAAACTAAAATGCGGTCGCCAGAAGTATAGAATTTGTCTATTGACTTACAGTTACCTACTCATTCTCACACAAATGCCCACAAGGAAGAGCGCAATAAGAATTAAGGCTTGTATGTGCGCCAACGGCCTTCACCATACATTCTGAGTTTCGAACCCGCCAACAGAAAATAATTAATATACAATTAATTACAAAACAAGAAATAATAAGAATTTGTCTGTAGGGATTATAGTCTTATTATTGTATTATAAAAAAAAAAAAAACTATAAGGTCAGGGAAAATTACTCCCTAGAAGTCAAATAATGACAATCATTCTACAATATATAATTTTTTGGTTAATATTCTCAACGTTTTAACGTACTTATTAGAGGTAAGACTTACCCCGCTGGCCCACGTGCCAGCCTTATGACTATATTCGTGTAAGAGTGTAACATGAAGCGGTCAATTTACTAATTCCACGTGCTCCGCGACCACACTTTAGCAACACTCAAATGTCTATACAACTACCAACCAAGGGTCATTTCGGCCTCAACAAAACTCTTATACAAATAACTTCAGCAAACCAATACTGAAAACTATTACGAACTAGAAATTTATTATTACTTTACGCTAATTTGGTACTTGCATTGATAAAACTAGCTACTTCTGTATTCCTCTATATTTCAGAGTTGTAGATGAAAATAAGAATTAAAAAAATAAATATGTACACAGTTTCAGTACAACTCTAAACTAAACTATAAGTATCTAAGAAATTTTGAATCGAAATTCAGCATAAAATAAAAAATAAATAAATGATATAATAAATTAAAGTTTACAGTGCTGACTAATAACAACAAAGTAATAGATTTTTTTGTAAATTATAATATAGTCAACTTAATGATTTAGATTAAAAAAAATACAATACCGAAATTCCAACACGGAAATTACCATAAGTCTCTCGTGACGCTAAAACAGTCAACCGAGAACGAGATTATTTCATCTTTATAAAAAGCAACTTTATGATCTAGCCTATAAGTTTCATTTTTTAACGATATTACTCTATCGTCAATGTCGTCGTCGTCATTGAAGGCGTGGGGGAAAATGAAACCTGTAGTCTATGTCATAAAGTTGCATTTTATCCGGCCGCAATATTCTCGTTCCCGGTTGACGGTG
>JAOTAV010070265.1:0-13609 GCA_026546445.1 Cyclargus thomasi | reverse complement strand
TATAGTAAGCTTTAGCACACAAACGTTCTTTTACGACTTTTTTAAACTTATTTATGGAAAGATTTTGAACGTTTTCTTGGATTTTATTGTAAAGGCGTATACATTGACCCTTAAACAGGATGGATTACAGGAAATGCTTCGACCGTCTCGATCACACTGTCCTACTTCAAAAGTTGTCAGCTGTCGGCATACGAGGCGATCTTTACAGGTGGTTCACTTCCTACGTAAACAACAAATGCCAAACCGTAGTGCTCAATGGCTACTCATCGAGATACTCCTATATTCCATCGGGAATACCCCAAGGGTCCCTCTTGAGGCCCTTCTTGTTTAACATCTTTATAAATAATGTGTCTTCTATCTTTTCCTACTGCACAGTCCTTCTATTCGCTGACGATATGAAGTCACTATGTCTAGTAAAAAGTATTAATGATGCCTTAAAAATTCAAAAAGATCTCGATAATTTCTACCGTTATTGTATCATTAATAAATTAGATTTAAATTTGTCAAAATGTTATGTGTGCTCCTTTACCCGTAAATTAAATACCAAAGATTATTCATACAAGCTGTGCGATACTACTATAATGAGAGTGACCTCTATTAGGGATCTCGGTGTCATCTTTGACTCCAAACTTCTATTCGATTCGCACGTCGACCACATCGTCAAAAAAGCTCGTAAAGCATTAGGATTCATACTAAGACTCTCCTCTGATTTTATGTGCATTTAAACAATTAAAATACTCTATTGTGCATTCGTTCGAAGTCACTTAGAATATTGCTCGCCGGTATGGAACCCTAACTATGCCACCTACATTGATCGTTTAGAAAATATCAAAATGCGTTCATCTTGCGAGCTAGCAGGGCGTACAATGCAGCGTCTCGAAGTACCTACATTGACTTGCTAAATATCGATATTTTTAGACTTAGAAAAATGTTAACAGACCATTTCTTTACTAGTAAATTAAATGCGTAAATTTTACATAACATAAGTAGGACAACTGTTGATATAGTATCTTTATACATTATGTTACAATATATTGTATTTTCATATGAGTGCACCAGTTCGATTAATACCAAATTAATTTAATTTGTACGTCTAGTCGCGAAAACTGTTAATTGGCTTATACATATTTAAATTGCTTTTAGACTAAAATTAGCTGTAAGTTTTCCTTGTAATAAATAAATAAAATAAATAAACTATTTGGAAATTTAAATTGACTAGAGATCATCCTGTAGTTCGACCACAGAGTGATCTCTAGTCAATTTAAATTCGACCGACCGACCAAATTTTTTAAAGCTCCTCCAATAGACCTAATTTTTTAAAGCTTTAAAAAATTAGGTCTATTCTTAATTCAATCACTGACTTCAATTTGGCATGAAGGTCTTGTTACTAGACCATTACCATTTTTATAAATCATCATCACTACACAAAATCTTGACTGCCCCAATCTTTTATCTGAATTATACTTTAGGATTCCTACCAAGTCTAGCCGGCGACATATTCCCATCTCCCTACCCTCTACTCACACTTACTACCATCAGAACTCCTACATGTATCGTGCCAGCAAGCAATTTAACTTAATGTGTTCCACTATGGACCTAGACATTTTTAACTGTAATATTGTAGCATTGAGCAAACATATTGTCGATCATGATACTGTGTGACGATGATCAGCTGAATTTCCCACAGAAATATGATTAATTAGAGTATAGTTGCAATGGCATAAGATATAAAAATTAAGCACATTGTATTTTAAACATCATCTGTAACTACTAATGAAAAATTGTAATTGGCTCATTAATTATGTATTCTATTTTTATTTACGCTGTATCTGTAGCTGTAAGTTTTCCATGATCTTAAAATAAAAATAAAAATAAATTAAAATTAGGCAAACAGGCAAAAACGCTGCGTCGAAGTGTGGTTAAAGCTTATACATTTTATCCCGGTTCCCGCGTGATAAACGATTTTTGGCGCAACAGAGTTGCGGCCACCGTCTAGTTGTAAATAAATTGATTATAAAAACAACATGACATTATTTTATGCTGATATTTTGGTTTTTGAGCTTGTTGTTTCGGCCTTAGTGAAATCTTTGATTCATATTAAAGAATAGTGTGTAATGTAAAACTTCCAGAACGGTTTCGAGGCTGGCGGTAGGTTCGAGGGTCTGGCGCAGACGCTGCTGCCGCCCGCGCCGCCCGGCGTGCCCCCCTCCCCCGCACACCTCGCCGCACTACAACCACACCAAGTGCTGTGAGTACAACCCTTATACCTTTTTTACATCATAACACACTCGCGGCGACAGTCTGTAATCTTTTCACGGCCAAATGCTGAAGAGGTTTTGCCAAAATTTGGTGCGGAATTGCTTTAAGACCCGGAAAAGGAGATAGAATAGTTTTTATCCTGACAAAGCGTACGGTTCCAGCTTAATAAACTGGACACGAAGAAGTGCAGGCGACCCCTAGCAGAACACTAATATTGTCGTATTCGTTTTCAGATGGCGCTAGGCGCGGCGTACGGCGCCCCCAGACAGGACGGACCCCCGGCCGGATACGGAGATTAACATTACTTTTTGCTAAAAAGTAAACTTAATGTAAAGCTATTAAATATATAAATACGGGATTGTCGGCCGGGGTCGCTCCTGGCCCATTGATCTGTGATCTGCTCTGACGCCCGCCGCCCGCCGCCGCCGCGATTAATGATCATGTAACGAGGCGGGACTCTCGCTAAATCATTGTGATCATCTGAAATCACGCATATTTAATGACCGGCGACAATAGCGGCGCCGGGCAGCGTGCGGCGGCCGGCGGCGAACTATCACGTAGTATTAAACGACGTCGACCCCCCGGCGTCATGTACGAGGTACGCTTCGGTTGTGGCGTTGTAGGTAATTTATTGAGCCGTCGTCGAGTGAATTTCGTAAGCGGGGCCACGCGAGACCCCCTCCGGTCTCCTCCCGCCACACCGGGAGGACGGCCCGCTCCTTTTAATCCATTAGAAATGTTAAGGAATAATTTGATTAGAAATATAAAAGGTTGGACCTCAATTTCATAATCGATAGGCGACGATCGTCACTCAGCGCGCCGCCGTCAGGCGCGACGGGACGTTATCATTTTTTATCAAATCTACTCGGAAATCGCAGTACAAGCGAATAAAAGCGCTTATTCCACTTTTCTCCGTTGACAATACCCGTGAACTTTTTGTTCACTAATCCCCGTTCCCGCCAATTTGAGTTTGCAATGAAGATTTGTGAACTAAAAAGTTTACTCCCCATTATGTTAAAAATAGAACATTAATGTAAGAATTTACATTAGTATTTTACCTTTATCTTCTATTTATTATCGGATAAGAACTCTATTATTGGTAATTTTTATAATGAAATAAAATTAAATTTAAGTTTGATTAAAATCAAAACTTAAAAAAATACTTTAAAAGTGCTAGCAACTTTTATATTACCTTGACAATTTTTTAAAACATTCAGGGCTCCTCCGAGCTCATTTGTGACTCTGATTCCTGTATTTTCATAGAGTTATATAATATTTTTTTGTTTTGCAATAAAGCTTAAATTTAATTTTATTTGATTATAAAAATGATAGTAGAGTTCTTGTATAATAATTAATAAAATGTACCTGAATCTTAGATTGGTATTGTATATTTAACGTAATGGGGCATAGTGAATTTTTTAGTATTAATCCATTCAGCCATCCATCCATTGCAAGCTCAAATTCGCGTCAACGGAGACGCAAAAAGTTCACTGATGCCTTTTGACGGTCATAATCAACGGGGTAAAGTTAATCGGCCCATAAAAGTTCTTTCCGTGGAAGTGACATACAAAATCTTTAACAGAAAATAACTTATCAACACTCCCCCCTATTATAATGTAATTTTATTATGCAATAGTTATTGACTTGAACATGAACTTCATTGTTTATGGTCACAATTTTGACGTTTGGCCTTTAAAAAACAATGTAGGGTCTCCGTCGCGCTCGGCGGGCGCTCGACGGCAACGTCCGGCTCAACGCAGCGAAGGCCCTTTAAAAGGTTTTAGTAAATTATTTACTTCATTAGTTCTAGCTTTAGGATTGTGACCATTTATTATATCGTGTAAAGTTTGTGTACTACGCAGGTCCCTTATCTATAAATCACTTTATCTGTCAGTAGGGACACAATAAGCTACCGTCTGGTGAAGTCGCGCGCTGACAGCGGCTCTCCCGCCACCGCCGTTAAGTTCACTCGAGTTTAGTTTGCGATTGGAATCTCAGTATATGTTTAAGTTTACGATACTCGTAGGTATCTACGACGCCTGGTGCTCGCGCGAGCGTGTCCCCTCCACGCCTCCCCGCTGCCGCCGCGCCCCCCTGCCACCTCATGTTTAGTGTAATTGTTCGTTTAGTCTAATTACCTTTCCTTCGTTGAAAGTGTGAGGTCAGAGCACTCGCGGCCGGGCGCGGCGCGGCCGGGACGCGCTCGCGTCAGTTATTATAATGTTTTATACCTCATATATATTATCTTTTTGATTTTGCATTTTTTTGTTGATCGAATCATGTTAGGACTCGGAAATGAAATAAAAGAAGCAGGTAGTGTCTCGTTTTCGAATCGTGTGGTCTCGTACGCGGAGCGCGGCGTCGAACCCGCCAGCTCGGCGTACCCGACTACCGATCGCTACCGATATTGCTAGCCAAATTTTTACTTGACCGTTTGGCTATCGAGTTTGGGTGCGGTGGATATTTCGCCAAAACTCGAGCCGTCAACAGTAGGGGTCGATTCACGGCCAGCGACTCGGTCACTTCTCATCCGAACGTACACGCGCGGTGCGTTACCCCGCTGCGCGCCTTCCCCCCCGCCTTCTCCCCCCATCGTTCTTGATAAATCTCCTGTGTCGCTATCGAATGAAAGCTGTATCATTGTAAAATTATTGTTGTACATTTTTCAATCGATGACGACGCTATGTTTTATTTGCGTCACGAGCGGTGAGGGTCGGGTCGGGGTGGGGGGCGTTGCGGAGGACGGCCGCGCCCGCAGGCAGCAGGGAGTGGAAGCGGGTTTGCTCAAAGTGTAAATCTATCGACTTGCAGTCAAGTGCAATATATAGTATAATTATTATTTTGTTTCCAATAAAAGTAATAAATTACTTGATCGTTTTATTTCTGAGCTTTTAAAAGTCGTCCTTTTAATTATTAAACTTAATATCGTCATGCTACTCTGAGAGACTTGTGGAAGTTTCGCTCGGCGGGAGCAATAGAAACTTTAAATGATCGTTTTTATGATACGAGCTTCTTTGGTGTGGCTATACTTCCTAGCAGTGCCTCTATGTTGTTCGGTTTACCTAACTTTCTCCGTCGATCATAAATGTACACTATTGTGCGTAGCTCTAAAAAATGTTGGAATACAAATAAAAAAAAAACATTTGTGGCGCTGCCATCTTGTAAAAATAATATTCAACATATTTTCTTTAAGTGGGTGCCCCATGTATTTTGCTCTAGGCTATCATGGTTTTACTCTATGGTCATGTTAGTTGCGAGTTCTTGATATGTCTACTAGATGGCGTGTTTTAAATCCTCAAAATGTTTTAGTTAATATCCTTGCATACTAACATGAAATATCAAAGTTTGTGTGTAACCTTATTTTTAAACATCTAGAGCGATTTTAATAAAATTTGGAATGTATTATTTATAAGTTTTAACCAATATTTATGTTTAAAGATAAGTATGCACTATGCTATCTACAAAAATTTTAAAAGTCGAAAGACATTTGGAGCAGTCGAGTAAAAAGGATATCACTACAAGATAAATATAGAAGACACATTCCACATCAGCCATCACATATCTATAGTGTGTGAGTCGACGAACTGCCGAGTGCGAGTTTTTTCCACATTCGACCGTGAACGTGTTTCGCGTTGACACAGGATTGTATATGGGATTTGTACAGCGCCACCTAGCGATGCTCGCGGTCACATCTACAAATCCCATATAAAAATCCTAGTAAACGCGAAACGCGTTCACTGTCAAGTGTAAAAAAAAAACTCGCACTCGGCACTCGTAAAACTAAATTAAGGGAATTTAACGCTTTGATTAATTTTAACGGGTTGTGATCGGTTCTTATTGGATATGTCAAATTTTTGTTTTTGTTTTTTTTTTTTGCATAGAAATGACGTTATCTATTACGTTATTTATTATAGATTATTTAAGAGCATAACATAGAGTCGTCTATTGCTCTTTTATTTAAACTAGGGGCCTGTTTCACCCCTTACTGTTAAAGTTTCTATTAGGCTATCCACAACTCTGACAGATTCCCCATACAAAATCTGTCAAATAAAGTCTTAGCTGTCAAATAAATAGACTATCTGTAAGCGGTGAAACCGGTGGATATAAATGAAAGGAACACTAACAACAATACCATTTATTGGTTATACATGTTTACACTCAGTAACAGTTAGAATAAAATACAATAGGCTAGCTCCTGCGCGTCTCTACCTACACGATAACGTTCTCAAAAACATCAAATAGGGAAATTCGTAGATAATATACTTTCACACCTAAAACAATATAACAGTATCGAAATATGGAAGACTCTCGGAAGACTCGACTATATATTGACATTGAAAATATATTCTATGACATAAATATGTACGTTCGTCTAAATATCACATCTACCTCATCTACAGCTCAAGCGGTACTCGTCCTGGACTAGCGCGCCTCGGACAGCGCGCGTCTTCCTGCGTACAACAATATTTACTAACTCTAAGCGTCCTCAACACGTCGACAGTACGCATCTTATATTTGTAGACAACCTTAAAATATGTGAGACAAAATTTAACATCATAGCAACTTTGATAACGCATAATATAATATATAAGTACTATAATAAATAAAATACATAAATACAATTGTATTCATGTACTTTAATTTTGAAAATTATACTCCGTATTTACATGAACAGTCAAGCTATAAAATCAACATTTAATTTCGTATATTAATAAATTGTAATTAATCTCTATAAACAGAATATTACGACGTTAAACATACAGGGCTCGATTCTCGTAACCCCAGTTTTCGTTCGATCGAAAGTCGAAATCTTAAAATATTGGAGGTCAAAATGTTGAATACATACGTGGTCTTTGTCTTTATCCCGGGATAGTAACTATCCCGAGATAATGATGGCGACCACGTATGTATTAACCATTTTGCGAATCGACTTAGAAATGTCAGGGTCTCGTAGCCGTCAACGTACACACTTACTAGCTAATATTTATATTCTACTATTGTCATTGTCACGTTCGCATCGTTTATATGTTACATATTAACTTACTTATACCGCCATGTGTAGCGATCCGCCGGGAACCACAAACCATTCTGCTATATTGTATGTTTCAACACGGGTTTGATGTTTGTGAAACTGGGAGGTCGAGGAGTTCATCACGAACGTACTCGGGGCCCGGCCGATCCCGACACGCGTCTCTCTTACACTAAACGTTACACCTAATTATGTGCTACATGTTATAATTAAACAAACATTACTTAAATCCATAAAATGAGTATACACAGCTTTACAACCGAGCAGACATAAGTTAAACAATTACTCGATCCTTCTCTAAATACATTCTAGTGAGACTCAGTCTCGCAGACTTACTACGGAACAAATCATTCGTAGAATATAATAAAATCATCATATCAGTGGAGTCGAGTACTTCAAACGAGATTAATTACTTTCTACCGAACCCAATAGACCTCAACGATACGTTAAATTATGATACAACAGTTTAATTGGCAACACGGGAGAATACAGATATCCGCTACGAGTCCAACTTACATCTACTGCGAGCCTGCACCCGCTCGCCGTCCGACATATAATGATGCAACTAACATGTATGATGACTCGTTTACATAAGGTGATAACCTTACCTATAGCCGGACGGGCAGCGATGACGCGGTCGGTAGACGAGCGAACGCTATGCACGCTTAAACTATGTTATTTGACTTATAACGAGTCCCTAGCTACATGTAACGGCGTATTTCCTTAATGATGAGCATCACTGGGGACCATTCTTTGAGGAAATGTTGGTCAACTTCTGGTGACGCTGTTTTTGACCGTCGAGGACGTCGGCACAATCTGCACAATCTGTGTTTCCGTAGCCACCAGAGACAGAGAATTATGTTGGCGTTATTCTTTATGTTTAGTCTTTCTGGTACACCCGGTGTTACCAGGGCAACTATGCTGCCTGTGGTATTTTGTTTCTCGTACCATTTACTAATGATTTCTAGTGGTAAGACCACTACTACAAATATCTCTGAGTATTACCTACGATATAATATAATGTTATTAGCAAATAATATAACGTCGTAGCAGCGAGCTATCGATTTCAATCTAACAAATATGTTAATGTAAATTACGCATTGTATTTTAGAATATTATCAGCACTGCGTCTGCTATACGAGGCTAAGCCTTTCGGGATTTAGAAGTGTAAGTATGTAGTAATAAACTTTGTAATAAAACAAAAACTTCTACAAATATAAATGATTCTCACTAAATTAGGTGCTATGCAATGCTAGCGCATTCTACGATGTTCAGTTTACTAACCACTAGATCTCAGTGCCGTGCCGTTAGAGATATAATTACCTAATTAATGTTTTAATTTTAATACATCGACTCTATAATATATTTTTAATATTTACGGTTACGCCTCATACACACTCCGCAAAATATATTTTCACTGTCAACACGCTACAGACGCAACAGAAATAGATTTTTTTCGTTATAATAATATAATGTAATTATTGCCTACGTCTACTGAGAATAATATTTAATAACTGTAAATAGACGGCTATAAACTGGTGCTGGTAGGCCGCACCCCCCAACCCCCACCTCCCCGCGCCCCGTGTCGCCCGGAGCGGTCTACCAGTGGTCGTGCTACGACCGTCTACGACGCTAATACAGATTTGTAGCTTGTCAAATACATATTTAGTAAAATATCTATATATAATAATACATATCATATCATAATATAAGTTTAGTGCGGTACTGGAATGTTCTAGTGCGGGGCGCGGGGTGCGGGTGGTGCGGGGAGAGGAGGGTAACATCACGGTACTGTCGCGGCGTTAGACTGTTTGACTCTATACACTAAACACGACGCCTCGAGTACGTACAATTTACACGTAATTCCGCCGAGCGGCGACGGAAACGAAATCTTGCAAAAAATATAGGGGGATCCGTACAATGTAGTCGCTCGATCGAGTGACTTTATATATAATTACACAAATAGCTTTTTTGTCGTCGCAAAGTATCATTTTAAGTGATCGATAATATGTTGTGGTGGGATAGAGTAGACTAAATATATTTTCATACAAATATAAGGTATATAAGATATATCTAGTGGTGGCGATGCGGCGGCGTCAGGGGTGCTGTCGCCTAGTCGACGACGATGTCGTGTCCGAGGCGGTCCATCTCGGCCAGCAGGAAGTCCACGTCGCGCTCGGTGACGGCGGCGGAGCTGATGATGTTGCGGAAGAAGTTGGGGCGGCGGTCGTCGGGCTGGTAGCCGACCATGACGGTGCCGGCGCGCATCATGCGGCCCTTGAGCACCGCGCACACCTGGCCGAGTCGCAGCTCCTTGCGGCTGTCGTGCGGCACGCCGCGCAGCGCCCGCGGCAGGTACCAGAAGCTGACGTTGACGAGCTCCGGCTCGAGGATGAGGTGGAAGCGGTCGCTCTGCTCGCGCAGGCGGCGCACCATGTACTCGGTGAGCTCCATGAGGCGGTCCATGAGGCGCTCGAAGCCGGCGGTGCCCTTGCCGCGCCACTGCAGCCACAGCTTGAAGACGTCGTTGTGACGGCCGCACTGGATCACCTTGTCGCCGGTGTCGTACCGCGGGTCGTAGATCTTGTCCGTCATGAACAGGTACTCCGCCGACATCGCGTTGCAGCTGAGCAGGATGCCCTGCGCATCAAAATTATTAACTACCTTAAGATGAGCATTCGTGACATTGTACGCTCTTGTTTGAAATCTGTTGTTGTTCATGTAGGTATCGCTTGTCATTGGCCTCGAAAACGATTATCTTTACTTTTCTCATAAGCCTTTCGAATGTAAATTTATAATCTTTCTAAATTACAAGTAACAATTGGCTAGGTATAACATTGATTAATTTTAAAAGCATTAAGATACGGGAACCACCATTTTCTTAAAAAACTAAGCTAATATAAAATAAAGTACAAAAGTTTATTCTATATTCAAAGAAATAGAGTGGTGCCGCTCTATCCTGCCGTTCAGTTTAAAAATCACTTAGCGAGCAATCCCATCCGCAAATAATCCTCCCCGGGCTCCCGGCCCCGTCGACATAAACTTCAAATCATACACACACTGGAGATGCCATCAGCCGCACGCGGCCCGCACTCGCGCGACTCTCGACCTTACGCCGCGGGTATACGACCCTCGGCAAAACAACATTAGCACGTCCTCGAGATAGGCTCGGGAACAGTCTTTTGTAGGAAGCGTTGAATATTTTCAACCTTATGCTGTTTTATTAGAGTGTATTTTGTGTCGCACGTGTCTGGCGGCCAGGGAGGGAATTGGCAACATATGTTCGGAAGTGTCAGGAGAGGGATTTAATTAAAAGCGGCTAGCTCCGGCCCGCTCCGGCCGCTAGGGCGGGGGTCCACGTACTCGATGTGCAAAGTTAAGCAGAGGCTGTGTACAAGTCATAAAATTGCAAAAGTAAATAAGCACAATTGTTTAAAAACCGAAACAAGCTTTGAACGATTAGTAAACACTGATAAAGAATGGAAGTTCTTCATGTCGTCATGCTTTTAGGAGTTTTAAAAGTAGCGTAAAGAATAGTTTTAACAGAGTTGGTACAAAAGTTTAAGCTTTTGTTCAACTGTCTCTCGTCAGTCTCATTGGCCTCGACTATCTCCTACAGCTGTCGCCTATCGTCTATCTCCTACAAATGTCGCCTTTTGTATTAACGTGCCTATAATAAAAAGTACCCAATAGAACATTTAAGCGGCTTTATAAACGCGCCGAAAACTACATTTTTACTTACGATCTTATCTGACAACAGTAGCGGATCTACCGTTTAAAATGTTTTGTTATTGTAAGTAGCGTGCCCAAAATTTCTTCGAAGGTTGGGACAGTCGGACAGTGTTCCAGAATAAAAATTATTTGCGCGCCATTCTATCGACATCTCGCATCACTAGGAAAGTGCGAGGGGCGGGGTTTGATGAGATTTATTGCTTAGCATATTGAGCTGACGTGCCGCCCTCCCCCGCCCGCACCCCCGACGCGCCGCACTCGCCCCTATCACGTACGGCGGAGGGGCGAGAGTCGCGCGCGCCGCAACTCATGCGGAGTAATTCGTATTATGCGGTCGATGTGAAAGCATTTTGGAATTTAAATATTAACATTTTTGTCCCGACAAAATAAACAAGCGGAAAATAACGTCCGCCGTAGGAATACAGATGGGGGGTGCAATGCAGGACTTTTAGGTTTTTCTCGGTAAGTTAGCAGCGGGACCACAACGCCAATGTAATAATAACTGTGGAAACTTCATACCGCGTCAGTCTGGCCCCAGTTATAAGTACCCGAGGGACTTGTCTTGCAGGTACCAGACAACGGAAAGGTATTTAATACTTTTAAACTATACACATATTTGAGACTTTTTTTACACATCCAAGATCGAGGAACATCGAAAAACTTTTTGCTCCGTCGGCGGGATTCGAACCCGTAACCGCCGGCCTAAGCTACCAACGCGCTTACCAACTGAGCCACAGAGGTCGTCAAAATGTCAAGTTCAATAAAATATCCATACTAATATAAATGCGAAAGTGTGTCTGTCTGCCTGTCTGTCACCTCCTCACGCCCAAACCGACTTACTGAAGTTTGGTATGGAGATACTTTGAGTTCTGGGAAGGACATAGGATACCTTTTATTTATTCATTTGCTTAGATGTAATTACAAATTTCTTACAAATATATGTATACTCGTATAAAATGTATAAGAACCAATTGCATCATTGGTTCTTATACATTTTGCCATTTACATGGCGAGGAAGTACCACTACAAAGTCAAGGAATTTAATAATTGAAGCTAGTTTATCATCAACAGAATCGTAAAAACAAAATATTACATTTAACTTAAATTTCAATTATGATACAATATTATTAATAATAATAAATAACTTTATTGTCTCTAATAAAACATAATTTGAATAGGAAAAATAAATATTAGTTAGCTACTTATTAATATATGCAATTTTTTATTCCGAAAATCGCCAAGTTATATGTGATTGATTGTACTGTTGGTTCACGGTGGAAATTCATGTTCATACTCAATGAAAGACACTTTTCTTGCACTTTTTCCACTGTATTTTTTTAGATTTTACGAATTTAATATAAATACACGACCGGTTTCAACAAAGTCGGACCAGACACCTGATGATGACTTTGTCGAAACCGGTCCTGTATTTTGTTACAAATTTGTAAAATCTGAGAAAATATAGTGGAAAGAGTGCAAGAAAAATGTGTTTCATCAAGTATATCATCATCTTGTTTATAAGTGAGAACTACTTGTATAATAACCGACTTTAATAGTCAGTTGACTATGAGCATATTCTTTTCTGAGTTTGGAACCAAGTGAGCATGTATAAAACTGCCTGGTTTATACCATTGTATACATATTAGGTAATTATGTATTTAAAAAACATATTTGAATGTAAGCTACGAGTATAGTTCAACTGCTCTGAATAAAATGAAGGACCATCATCTTAATAATGAATTACTAGAATTAATTATAATAATAATAATAATCCATCTCGAACTTGAATGATTTTTAGACATCATAGTCTTTGTCACTTTGTGATAATGTAGCAATCTAACGATAAAAGAATTTTTGAAATCGGATCAAAATTACAAATTTTTCCACTTATTAATAGTGTAAGATAGCAGTACCACAGAAAAATAAATTAAACCAGTGAATATTATGTACACAGCACGTAGGTCGGTATGGTAATGCGCGGATGGGGTTGCGTTATCGCGCGCCGCAGATGTTTGTCTGTTTGTTTGTTCGAAGTGAGCGTCTATTGACTGATAATATACACTAATAATTTTAATCTCAAATTCAAATTATCCCCGCAGGCAAAGCGGGAACATGCAAATAGAATTTTAACGACAAGGAAGCATGACGTTAACCTCGTTTTGGTAGTATTTTTTATTAGCCTATAGCGCGTCATATAATCTTGCAGGAAAAAGCGCTCGCTTCTTCTCTGACAGAGCTATACTAGAGACCGCAACTATAAAACTATAATGTGTAATAAGTAATATTGTATGTCTCACCTCGATCTTGAAGTGCACGGTGGAGCACTGCAGGAGCGTCCCCATCAGCTTGTGCGGGTTCCACGTCACCGAGTCCGCCCTGGACATGACATACACGTTACTCAACGACTTACATTATAAAAAACACAAGGGCAATAAAAGTTCTAATCGTCCACCATTCTCAAAAGAACTGAAATTTAATGTCCTTTTATAAACCAACTAGCTGACCCGGCGATCTTTGTTCCGCCTTAATGGCAATAAATAAGCAGATTGTGTTTTTTTTATTGGAAAATCGAACGCTGTCGAACGGGAT
>JAOTAV010070254.1:0-13609 GCA_026546445.1 Cyclargus thomasi | reverse complement strand
TTTTACCTAAAAGATGGAAAATAACAATGATATGTCTTAAAACTAATTTAATAGACAATAATTGTTTTTATAAGTAAAATTAAAGTCCATATATTATCTAAACATTGTAAAATGAAATTGTATAATATTGTAACACTTATATAAAGTATAATATTATTATCATAACATTAATTGTACCGAAATCTTTGACACACTATGTAAATAGTAAATATATGTTGAAGTTTAAAACATTAAGAACAACACCTATTGGTACCATATTCTGAGTAAATAAATGAATTATGAATATTCGTACTTCTACGCCACCATCGGATTCTACGCGATTGAAAATGCCTTAGTGTCTATATGAGTCACAACACAGGTATTGTGTACACTGTGAAAGTGGATGTCCTCAAATAAAAGTGAGTAAAAAACTTCGACAATCGCTGCGGCTTTTACACGTAATCCTTACTAATATTATAAATAGGAAAGTGTGTTTATTTGTTTGTTTGTTTTCTTTCCTTCACGCTTCCCAACGAAGTAACCAGTCTACTTGGTTTTTGGCATAGACTTTCGTCGTTGAAAGAATCGAATTTTCATTTTTAAATCGCGAGCAAAGCCGCTGGCAAAAGCTAGCCATTGCATAAAACTTTGCTCTACCAACACTAATTTCTTTAGGAAAAGTACGTACACGCCCTTAAGAATGGCATCTTTTCTCTCTCTGTATTATTCTCAGCTAACACAACTAACGAACTTAAACATTTAATTCGTGTCGTATAAACGTAATGTCATTAGACACCGCGCTACATTGATAATATTGAATCAGTCGACTATTAACAATGCAAATAATGCTAGGGCCCCCAGTGAGCTTCGCAAATGCACTGAACTCCGCGACAAACTTAACGAAACGCCGACTTTAAGCCCTATGCTGTGGGGGCGTAGGGATTATTTAACTGCAGATATAACTTGGGTAGTTTATCCAGCATTGTTTGCAAATTCAAACTTATACAGCGGCAATGTTTACAAGGATCGTTTGTAGCCTTAATGCTTGTAGTTTAAATTGTCTTCGGATTTTATTTGCGATTCCTTTAAATCGCTTTCCTGGTCTTTATTAGACCGGCTGGAGCTGTCCTGGTGCAGAGTCTATTCAGTAGATTTACTGCTTTTAAAATTAGTTAGTTGCTGGTGTGGTTTTTGTGTATTATTTTGCGCAGCCTCTTCTTAATCGATGATCGTAAAATCGTTTGTATGCGGCACGTGGTATTTGTCAAAGAGTCGATCAAAGGCGATCACAGGCGATGATAGGCCAGCGTTTCTATTCGCCGAATATAGCGACGAAAAGTTGCAGATGAGCCGCTGGCATTTCAAGAAATACGCTCTCTTTTTCAAAGTTGCTGGAAGTCCCGAAACAGTACTGACGATATCTCAATTCAGAGTTGGAGCCTTCAAAGTACAGATTACCGTATGTGCTACACAACACAGCCTCTTTGCAAGACGCAATGGTTTGAAAACATTGGAGAGTCTTCAAAAAAAACTTCGATCACCGTACGTTAGCAACATGACAAGCATACCTGGCGTCTTCTGATTTATGAGGTACGTAATGGGAGCGATAAAGACGGACATAGTTTGGGCGATGTTTAATGGCTGGTAACTGCCGACTATTAGGGGGTCTATCGCACGCTCGTTACCCCGTGACCCCAATTACTCTATAGGCTTTGATTGAGAGCTTAGCCAATTGTTGCTCGAAATATTTACATAAACTAACGTACACGATTGAGGTGTCAAGACTTCTACTGTATAACCGTACCGTACTGTATACCGTACCTATAACCGTCTATGACTTTAAATAATACTAGAGGTCGCCCTGTGGTCAAAATTCGATCATAAATATTAAATACTAGATGACGCCCGCTACTCCGTTGCGCCAAAATAAGTTTATCGCACGGGAACCGTTTATTTTTCCGGGATAAAAAGTAGTCTATGTCCTTCACCAGCCCCCAACTAACTTCACACAAAAATCACGTCATTAAGTTGCTCCGTTGCGACGTGAAGAAAGGACAAACAAACACACTTGCCCATTTATATTATTAGTATGGATTAATTAAATCTATCGTATATAGGAGCTATAAAAATATATAATCTATTCTTAATTCCATCACAGATTTGTCATGATGGTCTCGTTACCGGGTCATTTTAAAATTTCATGAAAAACAAAATTGACTTAAACCATAAACAAAACATTATTTCGTGTATGATTATCATATCATGTCAAAATATTGTAGTGTTCGTAGCGTTTTATTTAGTATAAATATCTAAAATTAAAGCATATTTTAAAATAATATTGGTATTCCACGCTTTCCCTTCATGTTATCAACTATAACTGGGAGAAATTTCATGCTTTTACATCTACGTGTTTTTCGTAAAAAGAACTTCAAATTTTTCCGCTCGCGTATTAATATATAGATACCATTTCACTTAAGATATTGGTGCGCTAAGCGTTGACCAATAAAATAAAGGACGTAAAGATTTTGCTGAAGTAATATAATGAGTACTTAACACCATTTACAGACTCGCGACAGGACACAGAATTTATCCAGACTTTTTATCCCGAAAATCGTACTATTGCCATGCGATAAACTTTTTTAAATTTCGGCGTCTATCTTTGTGTCTTTAGCTGAACTTAATTCAAAAATGATGGATTCAAATCAAGTGCTTCTGTTACCTGACAGAAATGTCTTACGATATTTGCTTAGCATACGATATCTTACTGCCGTGGATAGTCGAAAACTATAAATAAAACAGACATCCTGATTACGGCGGAAGTACAAAGAGAGCGAAAACGTGAACGTGCCGGCTGAACAAACGGCAAGAGACGTAAATCACGTTTATGGCGTTGTTCCACCGTATTTCCCGTAGTTCGCTAATGTGGAAGGTACAAAACTTACAAGTTACGGGATACGACCTTGGTAATAAGTATACACGAATTGGTGTTTTTTGTGATGATAAAATCTACTCAACTCCTTGCGATGGAGGAGCCATGCTTAGCACGAAAAGGCCTGCCTAGATGGCAAAATATCTCGGCCGTATAGAAAACTGGCGTAAAATAGCGCTGTGTCTTAGCAAGCCATCAATACGTATTTTCCGTGAGACCTAGTAGTTCTCAGTCTTCTAGTATTTCTCCGGTCACGCAAGCCCTTTTGTGCCAAAGCATGGCTTTCCTATTCCCTGTCCTTATTCCATTTCCCTTAGTACTTCCTCATAAAAGCCTGGCTTAGCACTGCCCTTCTTATTTTCCAAGTGTCCATAAACGACGTCAGATGCATTTCATTAGACCCTTTTTTATAAAGAATAAACAATTTAGCCAGTACATATCGACAAACGTCAATTGTTTAAGGGCCTGTTTCACCGCTTTCTGATAAAGTTACTGATGGGCTATCCGCAAATTTTTGACAGATTATCCATACAAAATCTGTCAAAAAAAAAGTTTCTGATAGACTATCCGACACTTGTCAGTGAGCAGTGAAACAATCCCTAAATCTAATATCTGGCAAGATGCACGTTTTTGTCTCATTATTATTCAGCATTTTTTTTTTCTCTGCATTCCGAACTTCCGGTTGGTTAGTAAGCGACGTCAAATTTTGAACGTGTAAGGCTTATTTATATAAACGAGTACGAAGCCAGCATTTCAAAGTACAGCCTTACGACAATTTTATAGTAAGATAAAGCATGATTTTATTGACAAATAAAAACATATTTCACAACAAAAACAGCAGGGGAATTATCAAAATATTATATCAACGACAGTGGAGGATTTACTCGTTGGCGTCAATTGTAAATCGACCTGAAATAATATGGGTGTTGATTACACCGATGCGTGGGTTTGGTCCTTCCGGTAACGACATAAGCGTCATATTTGTAAAATCTGCGATGTCATATAACTGTGAATGGCTGTGGGAATTTTGTGGTCAAAATTTGGCTGAACGCTGTTTTTGAAGGGAGTTCTTTGTTTGCGAACATTATTATTTTAATGTATTTTGTGACGCAATCTACCACTGAACCACCGATGCGCCTGTGTTTTAGTGGTGCAGTCGCTTTTGACGCGTTGGAAACATGGTATTTTCAAGTTTAGTTAGGACAATGCAAGGCTGACGAATGTGTGACAGGTAAGATGATCCTGCGCTAATCTCTCTGATCTCTCTCCAGTCATGTGGGTTATTCGTAAGAAATACATACAAACCATAAATCCATACTGACATACTTATAGAGCGTCCGTGGCCTAGTGAGTAAGAAACTTTTGGTTCGCACTCGAGAGGGTGCAGGTTCGAACCCCCCTGGAGGCGTGTACCAATGAGACATTTCCCGATCTCGAGTACATAATACGGACGCTCTTTGCAGTGGGAGAGCCGTGTTTCGAATGGGCCGGCTGGAGTGGAGTGATAGCACGGCCTGACAGAAAACTGTCGTTAAACGTCGTCGTGCTGTGTTTCGTTCAGTGAGTGAGTTCAATTTTAAAAAAATATGTAAGATAAAAGCATATTTTAAAACAATATTAATATTCCACGCTCCTCCACCGTATCAACTATAACTGGGAGAAATTTCATGCTTTTACGTCCACGCGTCTTTCGAGAAATGGGGTACAAGGTTTTCCGCTAGATAAAGTCATGATACTTTAGGGTTAAGGGTATCTCATGTGTACCCTAGTATTGATTTTGAAATTGTAATAATCAAAGAGCATATTATTTTGTGAAAAATCGCAACATACCACAAGTGATATTTCAAATGTATGTTTAAAAGGTAAATTTTCATGATAATGTTTTAAATTTATAATATGTTATATAGCATGTAAAAATCGAACACAGTTTTTTGATATATTACAGAATTTTGTTCATGAATAAATATAACGTAACGAAATAGACAATATATTGATTTTCTTAAGAATTTGTAAAAACCTTTTTTACGTGATGTATTTCATTTATTAAATTCACTCTAAAATTTGAAAGCATTTAGTATTTCTCTTTGAAAACGATCACGTACTCGTACGTTCTTTAGGGGATGTGTAAATTATTAAATTCTTGGATTACTTTAGGTTCTTTGACATAACAATATTTTCTAGATCTTATTTCGCAACTTTATGAATTATCTAGTATTAACCATTGAATTTGCCTGCGTAGATTGTATTGTGCGTGTGTTTGTCACTAAACTCCTTTCAAGCAGTCGCACCTACCACGCCTAGAAAAAATTTAGTAGGTACCTATATACCGGGGGATTTCAGAATGGTTTAGATTCACAAACCAACAGCGGCAGAACAATGTCTGTCGAGCTCATTACAAGATGAACTGTTAAGGTCTAGGTAATCTAATGATGTGAATGTCAAAATGGTTATAACTTGCAAATTCTGAGGCCGAGTCAGTTGCTACAAGCTTATGTTGTACCTGTTGTTTTTGTATATATACTTTGTATTTTAATAAATAAATAAAAAAAAGTCAGTATATCCGTTATAAATGTATAAATCAGACGGATAAATAATATTTACTGTGGAACTTGACTTGAAGCTTCTATAACAGTTTTTGTGGGCGCTCTATAAAAGTTCAATTAGTTTATTACAGGCTATATAACATAATGTTCCCGAAGCTCAAGTTTAATATGTGGCCAAATAAAAATTATCAGGCCGGTTTTATTATTTGCCATTATTTTTTTTACGTTAACAAAAGCCTCGCAAATAAAATGTATTTTTTTCTTAAGCTTTCTCGAGAACTGCATTTTTCCTTACTGCACGGACTCCCTGTGACTCCGGCTCACACTTTGCCAGGTTTCTATTGTATACCGTCATAATGTGTGT
Source organism: Cyclargus thomasi (assembly GCA_026546445.1). Taxonomy (NCBI): domain Eukaryota; kingdom Metazoa; phylum Arthropoda; class Insecta; order Lepidoptera; family Lycaenidae; genus Cyclargus; species Cyclargus thomasi. Next base: position 7,794 of record JAOTAV010070254.1, on the reverse strand, counting down.
AAAGTTTCCCGGGGTGTCCAATTTATGTGGTGCTCCTCAGGGGCTCCTTAACTTATGCCAGGACCACGGATGTTTGTGAATTTATTATGACCTGTTCTAGATAATGAGGCTACTGTAGGCAAACTTTGGCGGGTAAAGAAAATTGAGTTCTGAGAGATGTTAGCAAGGTTTGTATTGGCTTAATGTGATGCTTCTGTAGGAGAAAAAAGACGATGTGAAGTTTAAACACTTTGACGTAAAGTTGGTTTTTGTGTAGCATATTGTTGGCATTGCTTAATTTTGTTAGTGATTCAAATCAATTTACAAAAAAAAATCTATGACAGAAAAACGTTAATTCCTAAAAATATTTAAAGTATCACAGGACAATTCAAATAAATTATTTCTTTATTAATCATTTGTAAATTTTGTGTGTTGTAAGGTATTTATTAAAATGTTACAAGTTATTTCCATCACGTAAACGTACTTTACGTTTAATATTCCACTTTAGTTCTCTCAGGCACTATAAATAATCATTTATTACGCAATGAGAAAATTCGTGTTTATTCATGAGGACATCAAAATAGACAGGCTATTGTGATATTAAATACGAAAGAACTAAACTCTTGCCCGCGGTTTTGCTCCTGAAAATAAAAGTTTAACATCATTATGACGACCTCTCTGGCTCAGTGGTAAAAGCGTCGGTAGCTTAAGCCGAGGGCCGCGTGTTCGAATCCCGCCAACGGAGCGAAAGTTTTTTAACGGTTCTGGGTCTTAGATGTGTAATACACATATGTGTATCATATAATAAAAATCTTAAATATATGTTAAGTATAAAAGTATTCAATATATTTCCATTGTATGGTATCTAACACAACTAGCATGGGGCCAGACTAACGCGGATGTGGTGTGAAACGTCCATAGATATAAAAAAATAATAATTAAATAAAATAATTTTCCTATGAGAAGAAGCAAATTATTCTGCATCTAGCAGGGCTTGAATTCATTTATTTATTTGTCTACCTGCATGCTAAATTTCAGGCAAATAACCAGTGATCAATGCGACTTTGGTCATGCGTCATCAGTAATATAAAGATTAAAGAAAAATATCACTAAGTAATATAAATTGTAAAAGTGTATTTTGTTAGTATAATATTTTTGCATAATGTAACTGTAAATTGAAAAGTGGTAAACTTTAAGTATTGTAAAACGAGGTATCACCACGAAATCTGTATTTTATTAAATAAAAAACGCTAGAGGGAACTATTTCAATGTTATATATTTAGATAACAGCCATAATTTAAACGGCTTCAGCATTACGCTTCATGAAAATATCGCAAAAACTAAAAAGCGTAAGCTCCTCAGACGGAAAGAGACAAAAACGAAAAGTTGTGTGATATATCAAACGCAGGGTTGCGTTGGACAGCGACTGTTTAAACTTTTGTCTGAAATGCGTCTAAACGAGCAATGTTCACCTCTGTACTTTTTACTTTTGTTATGATTTATGAGTTTTGAGAGAAGTTACCGAGCACCGGCGTATGTTGGTTACCTGCGAAGAAGTTTAATAAGCTGCTTCATACTTTAAACTCATAGGTTAATATGACACAGTCGTGTCTACGCTGTTAAAATTTTTTGTAAATTTACTACAATTTTACTACACAAATGCATCCTTAAATTACAAAATCTTGTATTGTATTGGGATTTAAACACGCATTTGTTGTAATATTACATTTTGTAATAGCTCAAACACGAAGTAGGTAGCATTTTTACATATATTCTGTAATAAATTGCGTAGTAAAATTGCATGACTGAGTTTCACATTTCTAAAAATGTTATGCGTAAAAACTTCCTACACAAATTTAGTAAATTTGCTATGGAAATTTTTTACAGTGTAGTGATTTACCGAAAAACCGGCCAAGGCCAAGTGCGAGTTGGACGCTCACTAAGGGTCCGTACCAGTACAGAGCAAAAAGTTGGTAAAACGTATTTCTGAAAGTTATAAATTTATAAAAAAGTTTTAAATTTGAAAAAAAGTTTTAAATTTATAAGGGAAGAAAAAGCAGGCGATTGGGTTCGAACTTTGAACCCACGAACTTTAGCCTCGGTCAAGGTGCCGAAAAATAGCGTGTGGAATTCAGCAATCTCTTGTCCAGGAAATAGCCAAAAACATATTTGTTGTACTCGAACCTTTAAACATTTATATTGTTTTTAGTATTTGTTGCTATAGCGGCAACAGAAATACTTATTTTTTTTTATTTTAATTCTCTAGCTATCTATTACCGTTCTTGAGATACAGACGGACAGACGAAGATATCGAAGTCTCTAATGACAGGGTCCCGGTTTTTCCCTTTGCGTAAGAAACCAAAAAAAACTGCTCTTTGTTTAATAAAATCTCACTAGTGATTAATTTCATATGTTCTTGAACGATGAAATGTGTTTTTTACGCGACTAAAATAGACAATCAGGGAAGCTGAAACAGATTGCGGATCAAAATAATTTGATCGCGTTACGTCATACCTAGCCGACGGATCACGACTTATATACAACTGACACATTCCGACCAAATGACGTAGATTCGTCAACTGGCTCTCTTTTAATTTCCTCCATGGTACAAAAAGAACCAATATCTTGTGATTAGTTCATACGAAAATTGTATAGTCCAGGCAACAAAATATTCTAAATCTAATTGCTATATTCAAATTTAGTTTTCTGCAGGCCGTGGTATTTCTCTGGTCGAAACGGCCCCTTCGTTTTGCTGGCTCTCCCAAACTTAAAAAAAAATTTAACACGGGTCAATTTCGTCCGTAAGCTAATTATTATCAATTGGAATCCCATGACAACGGCATCGCAAATGAATTTACGACTGTTTACAACCGCGGGATAAAGGGAATAAATCGGTGGATATTTGTAACGTTATTACAGCTTTGGGACTATCACGTAAATTATAAAGCGCTTGATGCTTACTGTGGGATTGTCATGCACCAGAAACACGAAGCTGGATTTAATGCAACTGCTCCAGAAGGAGGGTTATGTTTTTCGAGATATTTATGTATAATAATAACATTTATTCAGCCTCAAATAAACATTACATCACATTTTAACAGATAGTATATAATATTACCACCATGTATATATAACTATAAATAACGAAACAGAAAAACAATTTTAAAATATCAGCAAACAAAAAAAAATTACAAAGTATGTAGTGAAGTGAGTTAGAAACTATTTAGTATGGCGGTGTAACTGTGTGTGTGTGAGTCCTGCCGAAAAGGACCTCACTCAAGTAAGATCGCGACATATTACCTACACCGCGATCCCTGGTTTTCAGGGAGGCCTTTGTCGTCAATCGCCTGACCGATGAACAATGGCGTCAGTGGGTGCAGAAACAACATATGATTAAAATAATATATATTATATAAAATATGTATGTATAATTGTTTGGCACGCTCTGCAGCCTTAAGGGCTTAATGGATTTTTACGTATGAGATATCGTTAGATTCGTCTTGATAGCGCAAGTGACACTGAGTATCTTATTGATTTCAAAATGGCGGATTTTTAAGTCAAAATTATTGTGAGGTTTCAAAAAATTTTTCCACCTATTTAGGTCGAGAAGGGAATCAAAATAAAGGGCTTTTAGTAACCATTCTAAAAATATACATAACTTCATGTTTAAATTGCAATATTTCAAGCAGTCGGGTTTTCTGTGTTTTGTATATATTCTTGCTTAAGTTAGGATAGAATTGAGCAATTAGCAATGTAGTACCAGGAAGCTAGTATGCCAGTGGCTTAGTTAAGATAAAACTGACATTATAGCTTAGAAATGGAGGTAGTTTCGTCAGGCTTGTGGATACACGGTCGGCTGTTAATAGCGATAATATGCTGTTTCCCAACCAAGCCCATTAGGTTTGCGGTTGACCAACCAAACCAACCAAATGCAATTGGGAAGTGCAACGATTTCTACATGTCTACTTTTATAGCATTAGTCGAACCAAAGTGACTTTCGGTCGGGTGGTTGGTCCCGACCGTCAGCGCAAAGCAAACTTAGTATGTCACGCTACGTAATAGCCCCCTCCATATTCGGAGTTATGAGGGGAGTACTGTTATTTCTATTGCCTATGTAATGAATATTTACTCCCGACCCCGTATTGGTTTGGTCGTTAATAATTGTAATGCGCCATAAATATGCCTAATTGGGATATTGTTAACTAAGAATTACGGGAATATTATGCTCTAAACCTATTGCCCCACAAATCTGTGTAGATTGGTTGAATTACTATTATATATTTACAATACTATTATACAAAATATTTTTACTTTAATTAATTTTGAAAGTAATGACGTCCGAAAAAAAGATAAGAATATCGGTCGAGGAATCGACCGTCTTATTTAAACCTATTTAAACCGGACAAAGGCCACTTCTGTAGGATGGTTGCGCCCGACCGTCTATAAGGCCCTTTATGTCGTAAGTATATTTTTAAGCACCTTTATTTGCATGGATTTATAACATTAGGGACCTGTTTCACCGCTTACCGATAAAGTATCAGTTATGCTATCCATAACTTTTTTGACAGATTCTCTATACAACATCTGTCAAATGAAGTTGTGGGTAGACTATCTGTAAGCGGTGAAACAAGCCCCTTAATTTAGTAAACAGTTTTATCACACGGTAGCGTTGTGGATAACTAATAATTATTTCACACTTTTTAGCTATCCAAAATTATAATGTTATAACTATAGAGGCATGATACATTTTTTTATGTTATTTAAGGGGCAAGGCAGTAGACGGATAACTGGATGGCCCATGGACAATCATAACGTCCGAAGAGTAGTAGTGTGTATCACCCGTCTTTTTATGAAAGAATTCGATTTAATTTATTAATTATATTAGCATGAAGCTAGCAGGCATTAGCACATAGAGTACTTTTTAATCTCGACTAAGCCACGGGTGTCGTCACGGGGTATAACTAGTTTTGAATATAAATCAGTTATTACTTTATTATTATGTTCGTTCTTCGTACATATTATGTGACTATCTGTAAAGCGCTCTACTGCACACCTTAACAGCCAGCTTGTGCTGCCGACACGTATCTTGTAAGTGAAGCCAACAACCTAGCTCAACGACAAAATATTGTCGACAAATGTCGGCGGCGTCGGCAGCTTAGGTGTGTAGCGCGCTTTAAAACTGACAAATCGCTCGACAAGCGACGAAATAATTATCTTGAATAATGGTGGGTTCACGAATAAAGCCAAAGTAGCTATGACGATGATGATGATTGATATAATTTGCTTAGTAGCGTATACTTTGGGTTCTTAAAACAACGCCGAAATCTCTAAACGTGTATCTCTAAGGAATTAAGAGTTTTATTAGAACCTTGTGAACCATGGTAGGCGTACTTTGGTGCAAAATCTTACGGTTTGGTGTTAAACGATTAGGATACTTATCCAGAAACCAAAATCATCTTAACCAAAATCATATTTCCCTAATAATTTCATAATGAAAGGTGACTGGTGTAATTGCAGTGATGATGATTATGATTAAATTTTATATTATAGTAGCATATGCTTTTAATTCTTAAAACAACAAAACCCTCAAAATCGTATCTGTGAGGAATCACGAGTTCTCTCAGTACCTTCGAAACCATGGTATACCTTGGTACCAAATCATACTTTTTGGTAACATACACCTGGGACGCTTCTATGAAAACCAAAATCAATATGTTTCCATACAAATTTCGAGGAGTTCCCTCGATTACTCAAGGACCCCAGCATCAGGTCACCATTTTTGTGATGACGATGATTATGAATATAATTAATGTTGTAGTAGCATATGCTTTCAGTTCTTAAAACAATGCCGAAAACCCTCAAAATCGTATCTGTGAGGAATCACGAGTTCTCTTAGTACCTTCGGAATCATGTTATTTCATGGGTACCAAATCTTACTTTTTGGTAACATATACCTGGGACGCTTCTATGAAAACCAAAATCACAACATATTTCCATACAAATTTCGACGTGTTCTCTCGATTACTCATGGTTTCCATCATCAGCCACCACCATGGTGAACATGGGACCTATTCGGAACAATACCCTATACAACAAGAAAAAAAATTGTAAATCGCTTTACATACGGCGAAGCTATACTTGAACCGAATAGAACCGAACATATAACCTCCTCGTTTTTGGAGGTCGGTTAAAAAGAAACGAAGCACTTGAAACTGCAGCAAATAAAAATAGCAGCAATAAATTAAATTTTTTACTTAAATATTTTCTTCGGTGTATCGAAAACAGTCTGCGACCAATTTGGCGAGGAGTGTACAATATTTAGTGCGCGACGGGTGGTACTAACGATGTCTTCGACGACTCTCATCGTGAGATATAGTTGGTGATATTAAATCCGGCATGTTTCATTACGGAGATAGTTTGCAAATTAGTTTTAAAATACGGGTGGTGTTATACAATAATTATTAATACTTTTAAGGCGCTGTACTCACGATCCATCTTCCATTCCGATCTTCAAAATCGTCATCTACAGATGTGTGTGTAGGCTTACTCAAAGCATATGGAGCTATGATGAAGAGTCGAGTCTTTGAACAGCAAGTAAATAAACTAGTATTCTTTAGGGCCCAGTAAACGTTTTGATTAATGCTTAGTGGGATAGTTTAGTGTTAGTGTTTAATGTTCTATCTAGTGCAAGAATCGAGTAAAGGCTCCTACACGGCCATTTCTTGAAGTATATAAACTATTTCAAGAAATAGTACCATGAGTTGATCAGCTATCAATTCAATCAAGTTTTCATTTTGCTTTATTCTGAGATAGCTTCATATTCTTAACATACAAAACTTAACTTATTAATTTCCGATAGATATGTAGTTACATCGAAGTCGCTGGCGTAACATATTTGTACACATCAAGTCGTCTCTGAAAAATTTTTACTAATAGAATTGCTGGATGCTTGCAAGACCGTGAGTAGCATCCCGCATGTCAAAGATGACGTATCATTGACATGATGGATGCAAAAACGGATCGTGAGTACTAAGTATAGAAACTCAATAACTAGTGATGACACTGATGACATATTTGAATTTTATTAATGACTTGAACTTGGAAATGACAATAACTTAGATAAGATTTTTTCTTAAAGTTATAAAGTCGTTTAAAAAAGTTTTATATCTTTATTTTGTAATTTTAGTCAAGAATTTAATAATTTTTCACATAAAATTTTTAGCCAACCTTCCCTATGTATGTTGGTAGCTGGTTGGTCGACTGAATGGACGACTGGTTGGTCAACTGGTTGGACGACTGGCTGGTCGACTGGTTAGTCGACTGGTTGCCCTACTGGTTTGTCGACTGGTTAGTCGTCTGGTTGCTCGACTGGTTGGTCGACTGGTTGCTCGACTGGTTGGTCGACTGGTTGGTCGACTGGTTTGTCGACTGGTTGGTCGACTGGTTGGTCGACTGGTTAGTCGACTGGTTGGTCAACTGGTTGGTCGGCTGGTTGCTCGACTGGTTGCTCGACTGGTTGGTCGACTGGTTGGTCGTCTGGTTTGTCGACTGGTTGGTCGACTGGTTTTTCGTCTGGTTGGTCGACTGGTTGGTCGACTGGTTTGTCGACTGGTTGATTTCCCGTAAATATATCTTTTCACCTTTCCTACAAATGAAAACTTCTGGATTCTTGTGTCGTCTGTCAATTGCGATCACTGCGATCACATTTGCGTTGCCTCCCAGAGGGCTAGAACCAAAATAACGCACCCTCGGTGCAAGACCGTCACTTTTGCAAAAAATTAAAAAATGAGTTAAGTATGTAATAAGTGTCCTGAA
>JAOTAV010070243.1:0-13610 GCA_026546445.1 Cyclargus thomasi | reverse complement strand
ATTAATATTAAGTATGTCCTCATTGCATTTTTTTAATTCCCATAGAAATAACATGGGAAAGGTTATTTTTTTTCCTTCTGATTTTTCTACCGTGTGAATAAATAGTTGAATGATAAAACGCGTTTTTGATTCTTACACAGAATTCGATGAGTCCACGCGTTCAAAAGTTATTCGAGGTCAAAGTTTTATTTTCTAAAAAATTTGCTAGAATATCACATATTATTCCCAAATTTTTAGCTTTAATGTCAACTGAATCAACTACCTGGCTCAACAGTGATAGCTTCAAGATTTGCTTAGAATTTTTCAAAGCTTTGTTTGAAAGTAACTAATGACTTTGCAGAACGAGCAGAGAGAGGAATGGTTTAGATTCACAAAATAGCTCGGCAGGACAACGTTTCCGGGGTCAACTAGTATAATATAATATCGAAGTACCAAGTTACGGCGAATTAACTATAAGATAAAACTAATAAACTTTAATTTTACATTTGCCGGTCAAAAACAGAAAAATATTGCTTTTCCCTCATGTATTTTTTAATGAACCAGCTTTTGCTCGCGGTCTCGCTCACGTGAAATTAGAAAATTGGTAATAACACGATTGCTAAGGGCTTGTTTTTTTAAAACCAAAAGAAGCGTAGGTATGTTACTCTGCATCTTTTTAAACTGTATGCCAAAAATCAAGTCTATCAGTTGCTTTGCTAGGAAGGACAAACATACAAACATACATTCTTATTTATAATATTAATATGGATATTTGCAAAACGAACAGTTAACATCCGCTTGCAGCGCGTGCTCGTCTCGCTCCAGATCCCCGAATATTTTAGGCTGTATTTTTCAATAGGCTGTGTCGAGCGCTGTTTGCTAGACTAATTCGCGGACGATTTGGCGGATTTCTGTGTTCGTCTGTGCTTATATTTACATGGTTCTATATTTTGACGTTTTAATCAACGATATTTTTAACGAATTTTGTCTGGCTAACGGTTTTTCAAAATCATGCACAGTAAGAAATTTTGTGTTTTATTTAGGGTTCTACTGAAATAGAGTTATTATATTAAGTTACTATTAGTACAAATGTAGATGCTTGTTTGTTTGCATATAAGTCTGTGAACCAAACTGTAAATGATAATGAATTGTTTGTGTAAATCCTCATTCGACGCTGACCAAGCTGCTGGTAAAATTATGTAAATATTTAAAGTAAATTCAAAAGATGAATTTTTATCAATCAAACCCCGGTATCTTTATGAATATAATACACGTTCAAGTCATACAGTAGTAATATTGAGTTATTAATGTATTCTGACATCATAAAGCTATTTTTAGTACCGAATCGCACATTTAAGAGGCGGTGACAGAATAATCCTTGTGCTTGAGTATTTTAGCAAATAAAATGTACACCGCAAATTGTCAAGCTCTTATCTTAATGTACAATCTCAAATAAAATGTACTGGAAAATTTTGACGATTCGACGACGTTTTATACATACTCTTGAAAATGTTAATTCCTACTAATGTTATAAATTGAAAAGTGTGTTTGTCTATTAAACATTATATTACTTAAGTGCGTTGTTACAATACGACTAATATTACAGTTGTTCCAGACAGTTCTAGAAACAATATCCCGCCCTATACTTAAAGTTTTTAGTGAACTGTATGCTGTAAGGTCGGCAAATAAGTAAACACAAAATTTAAGGCCTGTTTCACCGCTTGCTCACGGGTAAGTGTCGGATACTCTATCCACAACTTTTGGACAGATGCTATATGGAGAATCTGTCAAAATTGTAGTATCAGAAACATTTTAAGTAAGCGGTGAAACAGGCCCTTAGGCGTGTGGGGGCTATCCATAACTTATTTGACAGATTTTCCATACTTCATCTGTCAGTTAAATTGTGCATAACTTATACGGTACTTGTCAAGAAGTGGTGGAACAGACTCTCAGTCTTTAGCGTTTTGCCTATAATTTTATCCCAAGATGTATAATGGGGGAAATTGAAAGAGAGCCCGTTGACGGACCTGTGTCATCTGGTTGGAATATGTCAAATCCATGTAAGTCGTGACCTGTCGGCTGAGTTGGACATAACGGGACCAAATTACTTAGATCCAAGATCTATATATGTTTCAACTTCTCTTATTGTACAAGAATAAATATACCAAGAAGGTGCTAACTGGGAAATTTAATCATGTCAGTGTAAGATATCGTCTAAGCTTGATTAAAATCGATTACGTGTTTCCCGAAATATATGCTTTGTTTTCTACTCCTTATTGTAGCCCTTACCATAGAGAAAGCTTCTAACTCGTCTTTACCTAGGACATTTTGCAATCCATGTTAATATTATAAATGCTTTTAAAACAGTAACATATTCTACGTGATTTTCGAATTCTACCTTAGTGAAACCGTCGGTAAAAGCTAGTTTATTATACACTATCCTTAGCATATTTTGCTGACGCTACCTAACGTCGTAATCGCCTGCAGGTGTGTAATTTGCCTAACAAGTAGAGTGCTCAGGACAAGCTCCTGGCAGGTTGCGCACTTCTTTTGTCAAGTATTTAGACTGACGCTCTTAAACCGTCTTACTGAGCTGTGCGCTGCATATAGCTGTATATCTGTCACACCCTGTATAATGCACAGCTTTTAAAGTGTTTTGTTCGACAAAGAAGGCTAACGTAATAAGACGCAGATGAAGTGAATAATTAACATTTTATAATTTTATAGCAATAATTTCCCTAATCATTTAAACATTTACAGCGGCTGCAGAGCGTGCCAAACAATTTTACATACATACCATCGAAAACATAACCCTCCTTCTGGCGCAGTCGGTTCAAAATTGTCCAAGATGTTTTTACAAACTTGTTGCGTTGGAATATTGAATGGTTTGACGAAGAGGATATTTTTTTAATAAAACTGGAGGCTAACGAGCTAACGGGTTACGGTTTTGGATTAGTAAATGAATTAAAAATTTGGATTTTAAGTATATATACAAAACTAGTTCACCCCGCAGACATTGTCCTGCTGAGCTATTTTGAGAATCTAAACCATTCTCAGATCCCCTTGAACACACACAAAAAATTTTATCAGAGTCCGTCCAGTCGTTTAAGAGAAGTTCAGTGACATACACACTCACAGAAGAATTATATATATTAAGATATACGAGTGGCCAATCGATCAAGCAGGTATTGCTTGATGTTTTTTAACGTATGAGGTATTGTTAGAGTTCTCTTGGTAACGCAAGTGACAATGGGTCCAGTAAAAAATTAAAAAATCAAAATGGCGGATTTCGAAGTCAAAATTGTGAGGTTCCAAAAATTTTTTCCGCCCATTTACGTCGAGTAGGTATCAAAATGAAGAGATTTAAATAGCCATTCTAGTAATATGCATAACTTGATGTTTAAATTGCAATGTTTCCTGCAGCCGGGTTTTCTTGTTTTAAGCTTGTTTATGAAAATTTAAATTCTACTTAATAATTTATAACCTTTATGATAGTCGATGCCTCTCTGTCGGGGCGGAATCTCAATTTTCCTTGCAAAGGCAAAAAGGACTTTTTGCGTAAATGGCAGCGTAGTGCAAAAGGAAACTATCGTGAAGGTTATTAACAGATAACCGCACAAGGAACAAAGACCTTATAGGGCGTGCGGGACCCGATAGGTCCGAGATAAGGGCGGACCCTAAAGTTGGAAAATGATTTAATCACCGTCCCCATACAATTTGTTTGTAGTCCGTGAGGTATCACCGATATTCGCGATCGGAAAACCTTGCTGCGTCGTATAACGGTAGTTGTGAATTATCACATGCGCACTAATGTGGGCATTAGTTAATTAACCCCCTTATTCATAAAAATATTTAAACGGCGTTTAACTAAGCGAGATTCGCTGACGTGATGACGTAGCGTGGCGTTTTTAATATTCCCGAAAAAGGACTGTGAATTTTGATTGGTGAAACACTGTTTTAGAATTTTTTATGAATAAGGGGGTTAAATGTTATTTTGTTATTTCTTATCGAGCCGTTCAGGGTTTGATATTTGAAGTCTGTAGTCTTAGTAGTCTTAGGGCCTGTTTCACCGCTTACTGATAAGTGTTGGATAGTTTATCCGTAACTTTTTTTGACTGATATTGTATGAAGAATCCGTTAAAAAGGTTGTGGATTGATTCTGATAGGCTATCAGAAACTTATTCGCTTTCAGAAAAGTGGCTCCGATCAGCAATTTTTTGACAGATTATGTATTCAGAAATGTTGGATAGCCTATCTGAATATATTTATGTGAAACGGGCCCTTAATCTCACTTATTTTATAAGCTTAGGTGTTTGAATGCAGTTACATACATTCACTTCCAGACACAAAGCTCTGACTCGTACATTCATATATATGTACATGGTCCCTAGAGGGTGTTCGATATTACACGTGCGGAACGGAACTACGTGGCTGTAGGGTTGCTGGTGTCAATTGTCACGTGACGTGTCGAGCAGCTGGCACATTCTGTCAAGTGTTCCAACATATCTGTCATATTTTGTCAATTTGACTCTATGAATGATACGAAAGACCCAACGGTACATAACACATAAAAGTGAAATCTAACCGTCGTTTAACAATGTTTTTAAACAACAATAACAATGAAGTTACCGTCGGTGCCGAGCTGGACCGAACTGGGCGAAAATTTTAAAACAAAACAAACTCATGTAAGACTACCTGATCTAGGGAATGTTGTTTTACTATAGACGCTGTTTTTGTATAACATAGCTATACAAAAACATACAAACTATGATACCACAATGAAACCTACTGGTAATGCAATATGAAAAAAATAACAATAATAATATTTACTCCACCCACATACATTACATCGCATTAAAAAAATGATTGGGCTAAGTTACATTTTTAAATCATGAAGTTTTTAGATAATAAAAACTTTGAGCAAATAGTATCTAAAACATTACTTTATTTGTGTAAAATATAGATAAAAGAGCTGTTGAAACGTTCAACGAAATTCCGAGAAGCCTCGAAACCCGGTCAAGAACGATTTATCCTTCCATAAACGGAAAATACGGCGAAATTAAATTGTCCCCGCGAGCTTCAAAACTATAACAATTTATCGGCGCAGTAAATTTGGCTGAGACCTCCGTAAATAGGCGGCATTCAAATAGCTTTATTTATTTTTAGTGAAAAACTAAAGAGTCCCCGAAGGGTGCTGCCGGCAGAATTAACGCCGGCGGTGCCTTCGATGTTTATGTTGAGGTCGACTAAAAATTCTACTTTAAATAATGCCAGTACCCTAATTCTTTTATTTCGTTCCAGCTTTGATGAAAGTGCTATCTAGTACTGACTTCAAATAAAAGCGAAAGGATAGATTTAAGTCACTTTTGACAAGTCGCATTTTAGGCTTATCTCATACATAACAGCGTAGGTTGCACAATGCGCATCGTCGTTGTGCGGTTAGGGAAGTTGATAAAGCCCCAGATTGCGGATCTTATAACCATCCAATAATCAAGCGCCACTATGTCAAACCGACTGAACACGAAAAAAATGGAATTGTCATATTCCGACCAAGTGATGTATATCCGTCAACTGACACTGTTTCTTTGATGGTGCTTCTAAAACAAGGAATTAGGAGGAATTAGTAATATATTATATATAAATAAGTCGTGTTTTCCTTCCTGACACTATAACTTCAGAACGCACGAACCGATTTCCACGGTCATATATTCTTGTAAAAGTGTCGGGCTCCATGAGGCTTATAGCAAACAAAATGCAGGAATTGTTTAAGAGTAAAACAGGATAAGAGGAAAAATCAATGCGGATGAAGTCGCGGGCCAAAAGCTCTAAAATAATAAAGATAAACGCTCTAGTCGAAAATCACGACGCGCCATGTCGCTACTAATCTAGGCCAGTGTAAGTTGAGCCTTAAACATTCTACTGTACGGTCTGCCGTCGATATCAACTGTACCATATCGAAACCATATCGAAACAGACTGATGTTAAGATATAACAGATTCGGAGTACAAGTTAAAATTACGCCGCCTAATGTAGTTCTCTAAAGATCTTACTTGGGGTTTAAGTTGAGTAGGTATTTACGTAATTAGAGATTTCACGTGATGTTAATTTGAATCTTAATGCCTTCGCAATAAGTGTTAATTTTACTTATCGTCTCAATAAACAATTACTTATTAGATAAATACAGTAACAGCACGTTGTAAGGAGATCCGTTGGGAGTTAAATTGTGACAATTATAGATTATTCGGACATATTTTCCCTCTGACGCGAACTTAAGGCTAGAGAAATAGGGTTCATTTTCGTTTACCTTATACGGTCTTTAGACTATGAGCGTCAGAAGCAGCCATATTGTTTTCCCGTCGATTAATGTCGTCCATTCATAGACAAAGACACTCAAATTGCTCAATCTCCTTATCAGGAGCATCCCCCGCTCATTTACAAGACAACGTGACAATCTCAGCTCCATATCCAGTTCGGGCATGAATACCAACACAATTTCACAGGATACCTCTCTAAGAATAAATTAATATATCTAAAAAACCGGTCAAGTCCGAGTTGGGCTCGCGCACGAAGGGTCCCGTACACCAGTACAGAGCGAAGAATTGGGAAAACGTATTTCTGTAAGTTTTAAATATATATATAAAAGTCGAATTTATCGATATATTAAAGAACTAAATAGTAGAAAATATATTTGTTGTAATTGCCACCTTTAAATATTTTATTTTGTTTTTAGTATTTAGTGTTATAGTGGCAACAGAAATACATATTCTGTGAAAATTTCAACTGTCTAGCTATTACTGTTCTTTGCCTTGAGACAGACAGGCAGACAGATGGACAGACGGACAGACATCGAAGTCTTAGTAATAGGGTCCCGATTTTAAAAAAGAGTAAAAGTAGGATCCGGGACCGAGCCGGGAAAAGAATTAATACACAGCTTTAATGACATTAAAGAAAAAGAAATTAGCGGGTAAACGAGCTGACAGATCGCCCAATGGATAGCAACTGCTGTCGTCATAGACACCTGAAACATCAAAGATCTTTCAGTGCGTTGCCGGCTATTTTGTAAAAGAATAGAGTATGGGTAAAAGGTGTAGCAACTTAATGTTTTCTTTACACAATAAATACATATATATTTACATTTGATAACAATTAATATATTACGAAGACAAGATACCTTCTTCTATATGACGAAAATGCAGTGTTTGCTTTTGACTGCCCAACTTTTGCCGCTGTGGCAAGATGATGATAACTCTAAACAAGCCGCGAACTCTCGGACTACCCACACAAGCTGTCAAGCACACGCTGCTACAACCGAAGGTATAAACATATTGAAATTTAATCAAAACTATGTTAATTCCGAATTCCTCTAAGCAAGTTCGGAGTAAAAACATCAAACTCTAACCGCAAACAATTTATACTGTTTGTTCGTTTCAGCTGTTCGTTTCACTTTCTGCTGGTTGACCCTCGCGACCTTAAAATATTATATATTAGTTTCTACCGTGGGTAGTTTGTCTGCGTGGGAAAGTATTTTTTCGTAACCATAATCATAATTTAATTTAAGTCATACATTACCCAATCTTACTCTATATGTTTACTAAATATTTATTATAACAGAAAAATGTTGCGTTATTAACAGACAAACATACATCCATGTCCATCTGTGTGATTTTGAGGTGATTGCAAAATCAATAATTTAGAAAAAAAAACTAAAACGTCAAATATTTATTCCGGAACCCCTATTCGAATTTCAAATTCGTTTTGAATACGGAGCACTTTAGAATTAGTCCGTTTCTAGTTTCAAACACTGCAGTGGTACGGAAAAGACCGTAAAAAAATAAAATAAGCGAAATCGGAATCGAGAAACACAAAATGTAGAAGATATCCGAAAGACTGTAATAATATATACCGAATAGTGTTCCAAAATATTTCGGCTCTCCTCAAAACTGCCAAAGTTTCTCTATAAAGAAAACAATCCCATTTCCGAATCTAAAAGCAACCCATCTATAAGGAAATCAAAGGCAATCTATTGAAAATGAACGACCACTCCGTAAGTACCTTCATACGAGTCGCGAGTCACGACGACCGACTTCGTGAGAAGTTTTGGCAAATGTTGCAAATTTTGTTTTAACTTCTCATAAAATTTGCGTAACTTAATATTATGATATCTCACATTCAAACATATTGTAATTCGTTATTGCGAAAAACAACCAATATAACTAACTAGCTTTGCTTGGCGACTTTGCTTACGTGAAATTTAGAAAAGTATGAATCTATGATATATTTGCTCAAGATTCGAGGTATGATTCATTACTTTGTGTTAAATTTCAAATTGTCAACAACACAATGACAACACAACACTTTGTTAACAATCACGTTTTGGATGGAAATGACTAATATTGATGGAGGGTTAATTAACCATACCGCCAATCTTCAGCGAAATCACAATATTAACTCAAAAGCATATTTATTTTTTACGCGATTATTTAAGAACATGCCAGAAATTCAAGTCGATTAGTTGCTCCGTTTGAGCGCGTAAAAAGCGACGCTTCATTATTTTTTAATTACGAAACAAGTAATTAATGTGTCTTCCAGCCACAATTACGATCACAGTAAATTAACCTTCACCGCTGTAAGTGTGAACCGCACTTACCGAGGAGCGGCCATTGGGCTTTTACTGTTTGTTTTTGATTTCTCTACTTCTTATCGTATTGTTTTCGATAACGTACACCAAAAAGGTTGCATAGAAAATATTCTTAGTAACAATCTTGGTTTGTTTTAGAAAATTTACCCTCGGCGACCGAAAATATATATTCCTTGAAGCGGATTCCCCGCTACAATATCGCAATTTACTTTCACATAATAAACGTAATCTTGATCTTCCTTATGCGGTCATTAGGAAGTAAACGAGCAAACGGGTTACCTAATAAAAAGCAACTACCAATGACTAGTTGCAACATCAGAAGAGTTGCATGACGTTAAATGTGAATACTGATAAGGTACTCTCATCTCCCTATCATGTCTCAAGTTCTAAAGTTTCTCCAATACAATCGCTCGCGTTCAATATTTACTAGGAGGTCCCTTTCGAACATAACATCTATGTTGCATAAAATAAGTCAACTCAGGCGGACATAACATTCAGAGAAAGATAGATATATCTTAGTCGCAGGTCACTGGGTATGGATAGTGGGCTGTAAAGATACATCGAGACAATGAAATAGCATGGTCTCACAAACACAAAAAATGTAAACTTAATGAAAATGGACATTGAATAGACAAAGTTTCATTTTCATTAAAATACCTTCAATAACTATAACGTATATAATCTATATAAAATCTATCGCATCTTTCGGATATATGTATCTCTTTTTTTATTATATTAAGGGGGCAAGCGAGCAGACGGGTTACCTGATGGAAAGCAACTGCCATCGCCCATGGCCACGCGCGACTTGCAAAGAGTGGCAAGTGATAGGGGATCAGATGAAGTGATAGGGAAATAGGGATAGGGGATTAAGAAAGTTAGGTCACCAGTATACTCACTCACTGAACGAAATACAGCACAACGGCGTTTCACGATAGTTTCCTGTGAGACCGTCTTCGGTCGAGCCGGCCCATTCGCGCCGAAACGTGGCTCTCCCACGGCAATGAGCATCCGTATACTTGAGATTGGAAAATGTCTCATTGGTACACGCTTCCAACCGGATTGGAACCTGCAACCTCTCGAGTACAAACCGGAGGTCCCACTAGGCCACGGACGAAACTCTTTCAAGTAAAAATGAAATCAGCCAAACAAAATAGGAAAGTTTGGAGTGTAGTAACGTCCTTAATCTAGTTACGTTGTCCCGTAGTCCGCCCATCTGCAGCGTGCCGTAGCCCAACCATATTTCTAACGGCCTTTGTCCTACCAAACACTCCCACCACTGTATTTCTGTGTCGCCGGCAGATCCGCAGCGGTATCCAACCACGAAAACCCTTTGATATGTAGTTCCACCATACGTAACATACCGTAGACCCATCTAGCATATGTGTAGCTAACCAAAGCCTGACTTAGGAGTCCGTAAATTATATACATGCATACCGTAGACCCACCGTGAACCCGTTAGCCAGCCGTAACCTATCCATTGACTCACCATACCTAATCTGTAGTTTACCGCAGACCTCCGTAGGTTTCCGTATCATACCGTAGACTTACCGTAGCTAAGCCGTAGCCAACTCTAACTTATGTAGCCCTAATGTAGCATACCATTGTAGCTCATCTGTAACCAATATTAACACCACGTAGACCACGTAGTCAGCCGTTCTTAGCGTACCCCAGACTCACCGTAGTTCAATCGTAGCTCGTTTGTAGCTCTCCACTAGCCCCCTGATAAGCTACGGAGCGTCTACGGTGTCCGTAGCACACCGTAGATGCACCGTAGTTTATCCGTAGCCGACCGTAGCTCTTCCGTAACTCATGCATAGACCCCGTAGCAATTCCATAGCACACCGTAGACGCACCGTAGCTTATCAGTAGCCCTTCGTAACCCATCCCTAACCGTCCGTTGTCGGCCCGTATGCAAATTATATATCAATCCGGTCCGCTAATTCGACAGGCAAAGCAACTGCCTTGCCAGTGAAATATACTCCTTACAACCCTTGCAATAAGAATTATGTGGATAACATGTAAAGTGATAAGCTTAAAACTAGAGCGGAGTTAGGTGTAAGTTACAAGACTATGAATTAAAGTTATTTTCTCCTAGTTTTTCCCAGCGGCTTCGCTCGCGTTAAATTAAAAAATCGCGTAAAAATACAACACGGTATTTTCCAAAGTCAAAAAATAGCCTAATTTACTTTCCCTCCTTTTAACCAATTTTTCATGTTTGTCATAGACTGAGCTTTGCCAAAAATCAAGTCTTTTGGTTGTTAACAGATAAAATGCGAAATATATTTTTTTAAGTATTTAATGGGAATACAAAGATTTTACAACTGTCAAACCAAATCACTACATTATTTTTGCGTAAAAATGTATACAAAACAAAAAAAATCGGCCTAGTACGTGTAGGACTCGCGTATGAAGGGTTCCGTATCATATAAGAGCAAACATAGGTAAACATCTTTGTATGAGAGCTCACCTTAGTTAGATTAGTATAAATACAACTTAGTATTTTATGAAAATATGTTGTCATTTTTCCGTTTTTACCCTTTGGATACGGAACCTTAAAAATGTAATCTTGTTTCACCTTACTAAATATTCCATCGCGTCCGCTCCTAACTTGGACCAGCCCAAAAACAAACCCAGCTCGCATTATCTGGCCGCTGTTTGAGTTGGCATCTAACGTTTCGGTCAATCTCTTTGGCTTTGAGAGATTCAAAAGCAAATTTGCCGTCGCGCGTCGCTTCACTTATTTTGCTCTACATCAGGCGGTTACCGATTTTAACACGCTACAGTGTCTCCATTAGGCCTATCATTCGAACGACGTAGTCAGAGGCGACACTTTACTACTAAACGGGTAGGTACCAATCCTGTTACGTAGCCCATTTCACTCGTTTTATGCTGTGCGTGTGGCACTTTACTTACAAGCTACCAAGTTGAATAATCACTTTTTCAACACGAATTGAATTGAAACCACGTTCTCGTTTCAGTACCAATAAAATTAAAAACTATCACCAATTATGGCGGATGAAAAGTAATAAAGTAATTAAAACGTACATTTAAAATGTGTTGAAATTTCTACCGCTCGCGAAACGAATTCAGAAATCCGTGTCAAGAGTGCATTCGTCGTATTTAAATCCGATGTGGATGAATATTTCACATTTTACAGCAAGGAACCTTCTTACCTCTCTACAGGACATTCGCTCGGAGACGCCAAGATGGCCGCTGTCAATCAAAAAGAGCCCTTATGTCTTGTGACTTAAGCACTATTTCTCGGTTTTTAAAATGGAAACTTTTGTGATTCTTTATTTAAAATTCAAATGTCTTAAGTTTATTATTAATGAATGAATGCTGTTTTCACACCATGAAATGTGCACAGAATTTTGCACTACTTAATTTTGGATTTACTTTTGTGTATGATAAAATAAAAGACACAATTGGCAGTATAAACAGGCAAATCAAAGTGATTTCGTTTCGATTATCTCTGTGTGCAAAATAAAAGTAACGCACAAAATATTATGTTGCGACTAGTAATACCACTTAGCCATACTCAAACACTAATGTTATTTATGTGCTGTGTGTTTCTCTGTCTGTCACCTTTTCACGCCCAAACCACTGAGCCAATTATGATTTTTTATATGCAGATTACCAAAACATACCCATGCGAATAGTTCAAGTAGAGTCAGACTAGATAGAGAAGGAACAAAAATTAAAATAAATCAAGGCGTGAGACAGGGCGACCCAATTTCACCTGAACTATTTACCAGTGTGTGTGCTACAAAACCTGATGAAAAACCTACCATGGACCTTAAGTAACCTAAGGTTCGCTGTGTTGTTCTCACAATCTCTGAAACAGGTGAATGACATGGATCAAGCTAGCATACAAGTAGAATTGAAAATGAACTCTAGTTAAACCAAAGTTATGACTAACTCATTATATATACATATTCTGGTAAACAACGCCTAATTTGACTATGTTCAAAAATATGTAAACTTAACAGAAGCAAACAGTAAACAAAGGAATATAGAGGAAGTGAACAGAAGGGTAACGGTTACTTGGAACAAACACTGATCCCGTAAAGAAATTTCAAGTCATAATTGCCAACATCTATTAAAAAAATCGTCATGGACTCTGAAATGCCTTACTTACGCCTGCCTAACATGGACATTTGACCAACAAACACGAAACAAAATCGAGACCCAACCCACACTCTACCCACCATCATCCAAAGACGTATGGAGAGAAGCCTTTTGGGTATAAAAATAATGTAAAAAATAGTTATATCCGCAAGAAGACAAAAGTAAATGACGCTTTACTATTTGCTCTTAGACAAAAATTTACACGGGCTGGCCACATCGCTAGATATACCGATCATAGGTGGACAGAAAGGATTGCAGAGTGGACTGGACCGCAAGTAAAAAGAGTTGAGGTCGCCCGTGTGTTAGATGGGCAGACGCCACGGCCACGATGGTTGACCACCGCCACGGACAGGAAAAAGTGGTCTCTGGAGGAGACTTTCACTGGAAGGGGGGGTCCGTACAAACCTAATTTAAAACATTTAATTAATTAACTTTTAATGCGTATTATAACTTGTATGCAATTATAACTCTATTATTATTGTTATTATTTATTATGGAGATTTGAAATACTTTAAATTTATCTTGATTATCTTTATTCGGATGAAGTTCAAAGTTCCTACGAGATATCGTTTGTTCACGACGGAGCCGCTAATATCTAGTAAGAGTTACAATAACTTTAATAAGTGTCATCGTGAAGTCTTACTGCAATGTTTGCTGCCCCTTATAAAAGTAATTAATGTTGAAGTGAAATAATATTCAGTTGCATTGAAGTGATAAGATAAGTCGTCAGCGAGCTGCAGTCGTAATGGGCCCGGCTAACGACCCACAGTGCTGCCAACTTATTGGACTTATACTTATTATAATGTCTTTCCACCGATTTAAATTTTGAATGGAATGCTCAAAACTTTTTTATTTTTAATTTGCT